>SCLH01000419.1:452619-464685 GCA_004367855.1 Oikopleura vanhoeffeni | reverse complement strand
CGGCCTTCCCTTCTATCGAGATGATATGTTATTTCTTAGAGTTTTCCAAGTTTTAAAGTCCCCTCTCTTACACTTTCTACCATTTTACAAGTATCTTTCATATTTATTTTAGATTTTTTTTTAAATTCTGTTGTAAGACTGATCTACTCATACTCTATCTTTTCCATGAGTCATTTTTTAGTCACCAAATAACACCATGACTTATTCCCGCGCATTTCACCTTGTTTGAACCTGCCATATCGATCTTTCAGCCCACCCTGACTTTCGACCAATCAACTTACTCCAATGCCAATTTTGCCCACAAAATGTTTTTATGGTTCCAATTTTCCACAATTTCCAACAAACAATTAAAACTTTATGAATTCATTCTGTTTTTTTTTAAAACATATTAACAAAATTTTGCCTTTTCGGTTTTTCAATTTTTTATATGTCATAAATTAATCCTTATTTCTTAAAAAATAAGATCACGTGAAGTTTTTAGAAAATATTATTATGTTCAAAACTCTTAAATAAGATGTTTATTGGCCTAAAAATTTTTCGGCGAAATTTGATCACTATTTGTTTACTCGTACCAGAACCTTTTAACCAAATTTGAAGGTCACGTGATAGTTTTTGGACTTTGGTGTAATAAGAAAAAAGTCTCAAAAACTTTTAAAGAACCACTTTACTTATTCTAAAAATTGATTTAAGTAACTTTTGAAAAAAATCTACTTTCACTTACTTCATTTCTTGAATATACGGTCACGTGGTCATTTTGGGGCTATGTTGTAATGAGAAAAAAGTCTTAGAATTTTTTTCTGAGCCCGCTTAAGGGTTTTTTTGATGATTTAAAATTTTTTTGCAAAAAATAAGTACTGTAAATTACAGTCTGTGATATTACAGTTTGTAATACAGTAAAAATTTTCGAAAAAAAAGCACAAACGTCAATTATCCAAAAGGTCGATTGAACACTCTGTAAATTGTCGTTCAAACATGATTAAGGGTCCTAAATTGCGATTAAAGGCCATCGCGCTACGGCTGGCTCCAAAGACAATACGGGAGTTAAGCAATTTTCGAAAAAAACCGAAGTATTTTGACCGGACTTATTTCTTGAATAAGTGGTCACGTGATTAGTTTTGGGCTTTGGTGTACTGAAAAAAATCTAACAACTTTTTTCTGATTACGATGAAAGGTTTTATTTGGTGATCCGAAAAATTTTTGCAGAAAATAAGTACTGTAATACAGTTAAAATTGTCAAAAAAACGCACAAACGTCATTTTGTCATAAAGTTAATCAATAACTGATCTTGTCATTAATGATTAAGCGTCGTAAAATGCCATTAAATGGTGAATGGTCACTACTCGCCGAAAATCGAGTCTACGAGTTAAAAACCAGAGGTACCTGGTCTCTCGATATCTGTTTCCTCAGAACGTCCATTTTAATCTCAAATGAGAGAGGGTCAGTCAACGCGGTTTTTATACTAAGTCTTAAATTCAGGCTTATGAATCATATGTTACTCATAAGTAATGATGTTTCTGAGATAATCTAGAAAACCTTTTAAATTTTATTTTTTTATATTTTTTGGTTCAACGATGGAAATTACTGATTTTGAGAAGCTTGGTTTTATTTATTACATTACATTGCAAATGGCNTCTATAATCTGAATGATATTATCAAATTCGATGGTTGCAACACCTCATCGATTTGGGTAAAGTAGGTATGAAAATGTATTTCATATAATTTTTGAAAAAGCAGCCAATCAGGTCTGAGAATTTGAGGTAATTCTTTGTCAACAAGAGTGACTCTCATAACATTTTGGCTAAAAAACCGACTCATCCGATTGAGTTCTCAGCTCAAAATGATCAGCCATATTTCACGAAAAATATACAAAAAAAACTTTCTAAAAAAATTGAAATTAAACATTTAAATTTGTAGATGGCCGATATATGTATGTGATGAAATCTTCAAACGTTGATATTGAAACATTTTCCACTAAAACCTCCCATGAAGCACTGCGAGAAGCATTGAACCAAGAAGTTCCGATCATTAATCAACTGACGAATGAAGGAATCTCATTTTATAAAGGTGACGATGCTATGACGATTCCTTTTTCTACACCATTTGAATTGGATAATAGAATTTCAGCTTTTCATATCAAATTGGAGAGTTTTTTCATCTCAAAGTATGACTGGAAAGGATTTGGTTTGATATAGACTATAACTTATAGTCTATAAATGATAGACTTCAAATTAAATAATACTTTGTGCTCTGGTAGTTCACCTGGCCGCCATAATTTGATTAAAAGATTAATTTATTTCTGTTATATATTCGGATTTAAGCCGTTATGTAGAAATGTTTGCCGTGTCTTGTTTGCAAATTTTTTTCGTCAAAAATTGACTTTTTTCAATAAAAATGTAATTTTCTTCGAACGAAAAAGTTTTTTGACAAAACAGGAGGTTGTTTACAAAATAAGGGTGTTGTAAAATGAAGAGGGTTTTAACAAAAAAACGGATTATTTTAAGAAAATAGTCACATAACGAAAATTCCTGTTATTTGTCCAAATGACTTCTCCGAAAAAAATTACAAACATATAGTAGTGAGCACGCTAAGTCAGACTTCGGCGGCCATAAGTTTGGCTTAACCCAAGCCAAGCCAGAGAACTCGTTTGAACTCACTAATTTTGAGCTCATTTATGAGCCTTCGAGGATGTATTTTTTTTAAGGTGTCTCTTTCAAAGTATTTATTGGCAAATTTACTTTATTGATCTAAAGCTGACAAGAAAATTGATGTTTCTACAAACATATTATATCTTCGATTGATTTTTTAGTTGGTCATAAAATCTAAGTCGCAATATTATTTTTTTCATGTCAAAATCATCTTTTTTGTGCTTACGATATACATGAACCATTAAAAGTTGAAGGTGACCCTCTTGCTTTTGGAAGATCTACTGATGTTTTCTTCGAGTTCGAATATGTCGTATTCTTTGAAGGATTTGAGGGTTCAGAATCTGATCCTAGCTATAAAACTGATTGGCATTTGCTTATGGACCAAGATTAAGGTGACCAAAAGTTTTTTCGACCATTTCATAAATTTAATTTCATTCAAAGAATAAAGAAAAATCTGCCAAAAAATAAAATCCAGAATATATCCTTTTACCAACCAAAGTCCATCTCAAAAACGTTAACTATCTATAGAGACCATAGCGGGTGTTCAAATCCACCTAATGTTGTCTCAGTGATTGTCTTGAGTGTGATAAGAAGCAAGGGTGCTCGATTTTGGGACCGCTAAAGGTGATCGGTGCACCGCGGTGTGTAATCACTCAAGCAATCACTAAGACGATCACTTTGACAACATCATTGAGATCCGAAAACGCGCGTTTTTGAGGTGAACTTTGGTTGGTAAAAAGATATTCAATACAATTAAAATCCATTCAGAAAAAAAAGTTGAGTATTGAAATTTCAAATTATGAAAACATGAAAAAATATTTTATGATTTTTTGAGTCTGCAACTATTTTGATGAAGTTTTTTCAGTGAAACATTTCACTTATTATTATGGAATGAAATTATTTACCTGACAATCAATAAATAATTAAGAATTGTTTGTTTTTTAAAGAACCTGCGGCCACCTTATATAAGATCTACGATTTCGAAAAGCTTTCGTCGAGGAACTGTACTTAGATTCTTCTTTACACTCTGTAAAGAAAGTCAATTATGAGCATGTTCGTCCAAATAATCTTTATAATTTCTTAAAAGAATGGGATTATGGTTTTGCTGGAATTTGTAATTATGACAAGGACCAAGCAAAAAAATGGCCAGAGTATCCATGGGAATGTTTCTGCGGAGATTATAAGGTTTTTATCAGAATAATTTGTTGACTAGATATTTACGGACAATTTGAAATGTCTCTTTTCGACATTTATTGATTTAAAAAATCGTCAGTTACTTATTATTAAAATAAAAAGTTACGCCTTTGATTTATAAAAGTTTTCAAAATTTCAACGATGTTATGTCGGAACAATAATTTTTATAAGAAGAATTTTGAAAACTGTTCACATTATAAAAAGCACCAATAATTGAGAAAAAATTTTTATTTAAAAAAAAGGTTTAAAGTTTAGATAATTTTCTAAAATTCAAACTTTAATAAAAATTCAAATTATTCAGGAAATAAAATGTTTTAACAATCTCTTTACTTTCATAAAGTCTTGATTTTACAGAAAATCATATTTGCACAAAATTGTAAAAATATTCTGCATTTTACAACAATTCACAACTTCACATCAATTTAATTTTTTACATAAATTCAAAATTTCTCAAGAATTCAAAATACCTCAAAATTCAAATTTTCAACTTAAATAACACATTGCAAAAATTTTTGAAAAATCAAATTTTTTTTATTTTTTGAAAAATTTCAATTGTTTAGAAAAATTCATAAATTGAATTATTCTTAAATAAAATTGGGGAAATTTACTACAAATGGTGCAAAAATAATAACTACAAAATCCGAAACCTTATTTTTTTTTAACAATTTATTAAGGGCGATTCTTTATTTCGACTCGGTAGTTGGATGGACGAAGACATTGAAGGTGCTGGCGATTTATTCACATGTCTGCCAAGAACCAGAAATGTTTCACCTACTGTCGAAAGGACGGTAACCTTTATTTTTTAAATACAGTTTCCAAATGAAAAACGATCTGATTTGGAGGCACAAGATCGAAAGGTACTAAAAGTTTAATTAAGATATAAATTAATCTTAGATCAAAAATAATAATATTGATCACCTGAAAAAAATAAGATGAACAAGTTTTGTTCAACAATATGATTTTTAATTAAAAATGCTAGGAATTAAATAAAATTAATCACCAACGTTTTAGTTCAATTTCGCACCAGATTTAATTTAAGGGTACTTTCGGCAATTATAAAAGGTTAACCCTCATACAAGTGGGCCATGTTCCGAAGATCCAAACGCACTGTACCCACTTGGAGATGGAGAATGGCAATGCAAAACAAGACTATTCGTCAAAAGGAGCGGGTATTAATTTGACCAGAAAAAACTTGAAACTTTTTAAATATTTATGCAAATCATTTCGTTCATTATCGGCAGGGATAAATATGATCCCAATTTGATAAGTTTATTAAAATTTTTAAAATAAATTTAGAGATTTCAAACAATTATTAAAAAATTTATTGAAAAAGTTGTGAAAAATAAAAATAATTATTGATTATTTTATTCAAATAAAATAATTCAAAATTTTATATAGAAAACATTTAAAAATTATCAAATGAAAATTAAAAAATTATCTCGAACAAAATAAAAACAATTATTTGAGAGAAACCCGACAAATTAATCAATTTAAATTAAAATAATTTCAACCGAACGTTTCATTGCATTTAAAAACTTTATTATTTTTGGTATTTGACTTCAAATTTAAGGCAGTAACCGATGCGGTTCAGTGTTTCAAAAACATCAGTCGTGAGACGAAGGCAGGCTGTTGACTTTTGAAATTTAAGGACATGAAAGTTCATTATTCAAAGTTTCGAACAAAGGTAAAAAAACTACACGATACGAAGATAATTGTTAGAAAAATATTCAAATTGGTGTTTTTGGCACATCCACCGTTATCTTTATCCCATTTGGATAAGTTTCATCATAAATTTCAAACAGAAAAAGCGTTTTTACATAATTATTACTTAAGGGAAATTAAGGAATTACTTATTTATTTTGATATTTTTTTGTTATCTATTCCAAAGTTTGGGTAACTTCAAAATTCGGTAAAAATACGAATGTTGTTGAAATTTCCGAATAAGTTTTTGAACAAAAACTCATTTTTTTTCTGTTTTATCATCAAAAATTGAAATCGACAAAAATTGGTCAGATCTGATGTTTATATTATGAAATACAGTCAGAAATGTAAAATTTATGGAAATTTAGCAAATTATCGAGTTTTTTGAGCCAAAATTTATTTTTATTTGATTCCCAGGAAGCAAGTTGATTACAAAATTTTGAATTCAACGGGAAGTAAGTTCTAACTATCCCCTTTTCACACTATCCAGAATATCCCGGCACTGTATAAATAACGTATATTTAACGTAGTGTGTATTCAGTAGTTGGGCCAAGATATTCCGGATAAGGTGAAACGGGAATATGGTTCTTGACATAAAACTCTGTCGGTTACCCATATTTTCACTATTAAAAAAGATTCAAATGATTATTTTCAACGCTGAAAATGCAGGCTAACTTTCAGCGATAAATTGAAGTCCCCGATCAAACCGTTAAAACAATACAGCATAAATGCTGAAAAAATACTTGGGACAAATCCGGATTTTTTGGATTTCTCTTTGGTTCAATTAGATTTTCTGGATTTTTCGCAGGTAAACCGATAACAAAATTTCGAATGCGGCAAAAATTCATTTTCTATCATAATAAGTTCACGAGATAACGCCTTCGTCGGTTAATCCAATTAGTCAATCTTGACCAGCTCCAAATTGTTTGGAGGTGAGGGTTTGAATTCAACTTTAGACACCAAGATATATAAGCTTATATAAACAAGATGCTTAGAGTTGCATTATCCTTAAAAGTAATACAAGTTATGTCCATAAGTATATTTTGTACTACTCTGATAAAAGTATAATAGTAAAATGACAAAAAGGTGATTTAGTGGACATAAGTTATAATGTTGCAGAATTAGGATATTTACGCAAAATATAATTGTATTCTACTGAATAAGCATGAATTGAGTATTATTATCACCTTTTGAAAGAACAGGATCAATCAAGCGCGTTTGTACTGCTTCATGCTCAACTGAACAATCGATTATTGGCCAATTAGAATGTGACAAAGGCAATAACGATGGATTTTCACCAGATAGAAAAATGGAAAATTTCGAACGAAAAAATGCACATGGAATAACCTGCCAATACGATACTTGCGACGAAGCAGAATTTGGCACTTTATTGCCACAATTTTACCCAAGCAACGGATTGAGCAATTAATTTTTGTCATTTTATGTCATGAATTTTGGAATGAGAAATATTATAATCAATTGAATATATCTGGCGAACTGTTTCGAATTGCATTTCAGTTGAGAACGAATATGTTGTCAGTTTATTTTCCAAAACATGGTAATTTGAGGTCGACCAGAAGAGTAAAATCTTGAAATAATTTTTTTAGAAGCAGAATACGTCCAAATAATATTAAAAAAATATTTTGTTTGAATGTTTGATGATTATTGATTCGTTTTGACCAATTGAAAAGTTATTTTTCGAGAATTGATTCGCATAAATATTTTTCTATCATTTCGATTTATCTCCCGAAAGTTCTTTTCAATTATTCGGAAATGAGAAAATTCCGATATGAACGTATAAATCGAATTTAAAAAACTATTTATATTGAATTCGGTGGTTGCGTTGAACTCGCGTCGCATAAAGATATATATAAAAAAAGAATTAAAGTCAATTTTATACTCTTATGGTAGCAAATTACTATTTTGGATGGTTAACATGAGCAGACTTTAAAAAGTGAGAATTATATTGATCGGAAAAACAAATTACACAAAGTGAGTTCAAGGGTTTGTACTTATTTTCAGAAATTTTGAAAAAATAAAAAATTGAGCAAAAATTCACAATCCAAAGATAACAAATCAAAATTTTGAGGATTTTTTAAAAAAAATTTATACAATTTTTAAGATTCATTTTTGTTGCCAATCTCAGAATTCAGTTATTCAGTTTTCAACTTTGATAAAACTGTGATGAATAGAAATGGAAAATACAAGCTTGCGTCACGATGTTCAGCTGAAAACACACGCTATAAAATCAGCTGTTTGTGCAAGACCAAAAAAGGAGTTCGATCAATGAATTGCAACAATAGATGTTAAATATCATGCTATGATTTCAAACTCAATTAATTCTGCTACTAAGTTCTAATAAATTTTTAGCAAGGTGACATTTGTGTTATAATTTCAATTTGATTGTTGTGACACAGTTTTAATTAATTTGACAATGTCGCGGTTTTATGTACGGTGAAGGTGATTTGATTGGTGATGTCAAGAAAAATTAGTATATTAATTTTTAATATCATTTATTTTCGAATTTAATTTTTAATTTCAATTTTATTTTTAAATTAATTTTCAATGTCATAATTTATGAGTAATTAAATCATTATTTAATATTTATTGATAATTTTCAGAAATATTAACTTTAAAACTTCAAACGTTTGATTGGATTGGGGATATCGATTGATTATTTTATCAACTTCAAATAGATAGAGTGTGGGCACGCTATTTACTACTCAGGAGAAATTGGTGTGGAATACGAATATTTTTAACTTTAGCGTTTGCGTTTGAGCCTGTTTCATCTTTTTTCCCTTGTGTTGCGAAAGTACAGACCTAATGAATTAAGTAATGATGCCCTTATCAGATATATGGTTATCACATGACTGTTCAATCATTCTCAAATTTGATACGTCAATTTCATAATTCAAATAATTTATTAATACATTCATTATTGTACATGTTGACGAAAGTATACAGTTTTGTTGTGCAGGCAGAATTTCACATATAATTTATGTGAACAAGGGCGTTCACCATTCAAAAGATGGTTCGTTCTCATTTTCCAAGTTTAATTTGAACGTTTGTTTCATAGGAGTATATTATGATCAATTCTCTTCTGATTTGGCAGAGGTTATTTTCTTTGAAAACAAGGCTGATAACGATAAAATGTGCCTGAAATCTAACGTCCTGCTTCAACTAAATCCCCTGACCCTTATGAATTTATAACAAGTTAAGTATGTTTGTCCAGAATATTTTATTTAATCCCGGCAGTACAGGTAAAAAGAGTTTTGGGCAGAAGGTGACCGTAGTAATTCCTGGTGGTTGAGACTCGAGGGAAGCAGTCACAGGTCCTGCCCAGTTTCCTGGATATTTGAGCACGTCCGAATTCTGACACCAACCAGATACAAAAACCGTTAAATAGAATAGGTTAGAAATTGTCACTTCTTCTTCTTAATCCCGGCTTATCTAATCCTCATCTCTAATCCTAATCTATCACTTATTAATCTCTTAATCACTAAGCAGTCCCTTAACTGGGAAAAATTGTTCAAGAGTGGCTCAATGTTTATTTGAGTCCGGCCTTTCCCCTCTTGATCACGTGACTTTAAAAGTCGTAAATGTTACGTAATCCTATGGACATTCATATTAGTCTGTCATTCTATTGTTACGTAAGTTTAAGTAATATTTGAACTTACGTATAAATTTAATTTTATTAACGTAAGTAGCGTCAGCACCGTCGACTTTAAATTTTTCTAGAATTCTGGTGGAATATGTAAAAAAGGTCAACTTACTGTCCCAAAATACTTTCTATAAATTTTAAAATAAATTAAGGATTTTTTTGAATATCGAAACTTTCGATTTGCTGAAATTTCAGAAAAGTTGCCATGAAAAAAAGTTTCGAAGCCGTTTAGTATTCTGGTAAAATGGAGTACAAAAGTACCATTTTGCGACTGCTACCCCCTTAAATATTAATTATGTGTCGACCTTAAATATAGAGAAAACAACAAACAATTTTCAAGTCTAAAATCAAAAGCATTTTTTTTAATAACTACACATTCGATATCAAGGGATTCGGTGCATTTTGACAGATTTGCACTTTTTCAATTTTTTTTGTCTTGATTGGAAACTTTTTGCCACTTTAAAATTTTCGGATAATAACTTTTTCGAACACAAGTTGCTACTTTTCGGCTTACTTTGTACAATCTGAATTTCTTCAGATTGATTATTTTAACTTTATAAATCGCCTTTTGAAAAAACACTCAAAAAAACGCGCGTTTGCTATCGAAGGTGTCTAAATTACAGCAAAATTGAATTTATTTTTTTATTAATAAGAAGCTTTTAAATACGGTCCTGTCGACCATTGAAAATTTATTTATTTTTATTTCATACGATTTTTAAGTCAAAATCGAAAATTTAAATTTAAAAAAAAAACGAAAAAGCCGAAATTTTAGCACATAGAAAAATTTTTTTTTTCATGAGTTAAATTTATTAAATTTGGAATGGTCGGCTTACCAATTGGGCAAGTCTCGGTAAAATATAATTATTCAATTCTTGATTATAGAAGGCTTAACTTGATTTCACGCAAACCGTATTTTCATCTAAATAAGTATGATTCAGAGTATAAACAAGAGCAAAGAAACAAAACGAAAGCATATTTAAATATAGTGAAAGTAGCGATCCCCAATATTTTCAGCTAAGGATTCCATAAAAATAAGTTTAAAAAATTTTGAATAAGAAATGAGAAAAATTTTCGAAATATTTCTTATTAGTTTTGACTAAACATCACTAAACCATGTCATACTATATGATTCAAACAGATTGAGACACAAAAAACGCCCGCTGATCGGATTGGGCCGTGTTGCGGGGCGCTCAATCGATACAACGTGAGAAGGCTAAAATCGCCGCGGTCACTTTTGCGTCTCACTACGATATCGATTTTTTAACTCAAATTTTCAATTTTTTAAAGTTTTATTTTAATGACATGAGTGGATATCCTTAACAGACCAATTCAGTCATTAGTTATTAATAATATTCAATTATTTGAACTATTGTTTGTTTTTAACATTTATTTCTTAAAATTGAGGGGTATATCTTTACAGCACAAATTTGTAGTTTAGTAGAATATATTTCAAATATTCGAAGAATTATGGTGTATTTATTCTAAAATGATTAATTATTATCGGAATGATGAACTACGTCTGTCCGAACAAGTCTTTGAGAATAAAAGCGTTTTGATCATCGAAATAAAATAAGTAAACAAGTTTTCGACTGCGGGTCCTTCGTTAATCAATAGGGTCGCGGCCGTTACTTATCAAAATTAACCAGGCGTAGTTTGCAGCTGCTGGCGTTAAACCATCCTCAATAAGCAAGATCCACTATTTAGCCTAGTTTTTGAAACATATATAAGAGAAAGTTTATTGGAATTGTAATGTTGCTCGAAATGACATTATTTGTCAGAAGAAACCTAAAACCTTATTTTCGGATAACAAGTAGAGAGGGTTGGTGTCGCTGAAATTAACCAAGAACTTATTCTCAATGGCAAAACTATAAGAAAGAATATGAGCTTAATGAAAATTTGCAGATTGGGACACTAGATGCTTTTAAACAGATATAAACTAGCCCGTGGTGCAAAAAAGCTACAAGATGGTGGTGCGAAGAAAGAAGAAAGAAATCGAATTACGACAAAATAACCAGTGAAAATTTATAAAACTACAACACAAGAAGATAGCTATCAACGCCATCATAATAGATGTTCAGAGCTATGTTTCCGCCGAACACACAAAAATCCAGTAACGCGATGCATAAACATATATGAAGATTGGTAATCCAGGAAGAATGAAAAATTCAAAAATTTAAGGATTGCATGAGGTCTTCAAAACCCATGTACCGCACTGGGTCCAAAGGTTGAGAATAATATCGAATGGTAAGCCCCTACGATGCGGAGAGGATACATGGACCGACTAGAAGGAGACAAAATTCTTTGTTACGCGTTTTTCTATACTTTTAGTCAAACTAATTATGTGAAAGTTTCCGGTTTTTTATAAGTTGATGATCTTTGGTTATATTCGTCGGAATAATCTCAACCTACTCAGCGCGGTGGTTCGTGCGAAACACAATGAAAGGTGAAAAAACCGGGATCAATTTAGGGCGCGCCGTGGCATTTTCTAGAGTTATAAATCTGGGCGACAATATTTCATATTTTTGGTCATGGTTTTCTCTATTCGATGCAATATCGAAATTTTGGTTTGGGAACTATTGTTTGCATTTAGGGATAATTTGGGCGCCCGTGTTATTTTGGCTTTATTCTGGCCATATTATCATCTTTTCATGAAAAATTTTACCTCTATGTCGTTGCATCGACAGTTTGGTTGGCCTTTTTTGCTTTAGAAGATCATTTAGGGCGCCGTGATCCATTTTTCTGGTGCTTTAATCTTTCTGGCACCAATTTTTATCTAATTTTTCATTTGAATTTATTTCTATTCGCTCATATCGAGTTTGGTTGGGACATGTTTTTTGCATTTAGAAGATAATTTAGGCGCTGATG
>SCLH01000419.1:426739-439852 GCA_004367855.1 Oikopleura vanhoeffeni | reverse complement strand
AAACATAAATTGGAAAAATTCTGAAATATATTCAGATAATTTTTCAAGTTATTTCGATTCAAAAAATAATATTTTATTTAACAATTTGTTGAGAGAACAAATTTTCATTGTTTTTAAGACAAAAACGATCACGAATATATACAAAAAAATCTTTGGCTTTTGGAAAGCTAAATTTCAAATGTCATAGTGTTTTCAAATGAAGCTCAAGAGCGCTCCTTGTCTAAATTTGATTAAAAAATCTTATTAACAATTAAGCCAAGAGTTTGAATTTTCATATATGATATATTATATACAATACAAATCCGAGGTTGGCGTAGTTGTGTGTTCAAAATACACGTCATTTATTGGCTGGTTATACGAAACATATAGCTAAGCCCACGCCAGAACATCGCTGAATGCCATTTATTTCCTATTTGTATTGTATCTGACTTTTCATAATTTTTTTAAACATTCAGACCGGATTTGATTACCACCCGCATAAAAATCTCTGAAAAAATTGAGCAAATTAAAATAAAGAATTTTTACGCTGTTAACCTCCTCACACCCAGAAACGAGAACTTCGCCTTACACCCAAATTAAAAAAAAATTAATTTCGAAGTTTGTGTACTAGATAACTGCGAGAGCAAAGAAAGGTTCACTCACCTTGTATTTCTTGAAAAACCATACATTTTCTACAAGGACATATAAGTAACAAATTCACAAGTGAAACTTTAGCTATTTATAGCGGGTCTCAAATTTTAAATAAAATATCTCGATCGCTTACAAAACATTTATTCATATCGCCGCGCGTCAAAATATATGCAGTAAATTGTGAAAAATATTGCTAATCAGCTGAAAACTCAAAAGCAGTACCACCTGATGTTCTACATTTTATCGATTTGTCTATGTCGGCTTTATTTGGGTTAAATTGCCGTTCAATTCTTTCGAAAATAATTTTTTGAAAAATATTTTTCTTTATTATTTCGAGTTTCATAAAAATCACTTGCGAAAAAATTATTCTTCGTATAGAAACTGCAGATAAAATAAACTTATATCAAAAGAATCCTCAAATACTTTCCTAAAAACTGGCTTCCTCAGAATTTTGATATTATGTATCGTTTTCACACAATTATTTGTTTGGGAAATTTTCGCGAAAATCCTAAAACAAAAGAGGAAAAAATAACTTTCGAACGGCGAATCGTATAAAATTTTCAACATTATTTTTGGAAATATAATTGCAAACTTATTGACATATTTGAATTGTAGGTCTGTGATAATATTATTTCTGCGCCGTTTTGCCTCCCGAAATTTTTTTGCCTTTAGATAGTCAAACGGTGTGAGGAGGTTAATGTTGAAAATTAACACGTTATTTTGAAAATTTCGTCCAGCCTTTTAAAAGCTTCAAGAAAGTTGGGACAATCCCAATGAAGTTATTCTTGTTCTAGAGCTCGTTTCTGGTGGAGAATTATTCGACTATTTAGCAGAAAGAGAACAATTGACAGAAAATGAAGCAGCGGGAATTGTCAAACAAATATTAGAAACAATAGCCTACATGCATGATCTCAAAATTGCACATTTTGATTTGAAGCCAGAAAACGTAATGTCAAGGTTCATAGACAAATAATAAATAAGCATACTGATACGTCATCGACAAACACTTCATGATCTGGATTACCAACCAGGGCGATTTAAAATAATTTATTTATTCTTGAGCCTTTTCTAGTTTTTTTCTGAAACCGTACTTCTTGCCAGGTTTGATTAAAAATCATTTAAAGGGCTGAGCACATTTTATCAGATAACCGCACTAAGCGCCACCCTAGCGCCTCACTAATCGCCTTCGGACTTTTTGTTTCAAACTAAGAGACGGAGCAGAGTTATACCGTACACCGGGACGGAGCCCTATTCATATGCAAATAGTCAAAGAAAGTCAGTTTTCAGCAAAAAACGAAAATGAGATCAAAAATACAGTATGCTGTATTTTATTTTCTCATCATGTAGAGTTTTATTTGGCATTTGGAATTTGATTTTTTCTTCGTAATTTTATTGACCAAAAAATATTTTTTATGTCCGTGAAATAATAGGAGACCAGATAAACGAAGTCTCAAGCAGAACGGTTTGATTAAAATTAGTCTTGAACCCTTTTTAGTGTTTGCCAGGTTTAGGGCACGATTATATGGAGGGAAACCCCCCAAACCCCCCCTCAGTGTGTTCGATAACTGTAGTGATTCTCAAGCGGTACGGTTTGATTAAAATTAGTCTTGAACGATTTTTAGTGTTTGTCAGGTTTAGGGCACGATTATATGGAGGGAAACCCCCCAAACCCCCCCCCTCAGTGTGTTCGATAACTGTAGTGATTCTCAAGCGGTACGGTTTGATTAAAATTAGTCTTGAACCATTTTTAGTGTTTGCCAGGTTTCGTAGCTCCGGGTTCAGCTCCAAAAATTAAACTTGTTGATTTTGGATTGTCACAACGATGCGATCAAGGCATTGAGGTAAGAAGCTTTAAATTCAGATTCAAATGTTTGAAACAGTAGGGTGTTCAGTTTTTTAATTTAGAAAATTTGCTTTAATTGTCATAAAATTCCATTAAAAATTTGAAGTTATTTGGAGCAAAAAAAAGTTTTGTTAAAAAATTCGATATAAATCTCTATTTTTATTTTCAAATTAAGGGGGTGGGCGTCGTAATCTGGTACCTTTTAATCCCGCCTCATAATAATTCTAAGACAGTTGTGAAACATCTGAGGATTCTGGTTTTTAGGTCTAGCCTTCGCATAACGATTTTATATCTCAAACTGAACATTGTTACATTAGACCACCAAGTGGTGAGTATATTCTAGAACACTAAACAGTTTTTTAAAAATCAATCTTCTTTTAGACCCCACATACAAAGCGTCTGAAAATTTACACAGAGTACGGGAAGAGTGAGGTCACTGATATGTTTGGCCCATTTTTTTGAATTTCGGTCTTGAATTTTCTAGAATCATTTTTTAACGCCGATTTTTACAATTTTTCGTCTTCAAAGTGATACTTCTCCTAGACGGAAGTTCAGAATAAGACTGTTTTTTCGACTCAGGTAGATAAATATAGTGTCGTCAATATGTTTGGCTCGGATTTTCAAATTTCACCCTGGAATTCTAGAAAGATGACTATAAGTAAACCGGAAAGGAAAAGTTCGAAAAAAAAGTTCGTCTGATCGGAACAAAAGTACCACCAAATTGAAGCTGAGATTTCACTGATCAAAAAGTTGGCTTACAGCTAATCAAAATTTTGAACCAATCAGCGTCAAATTTAATAATTAGGTGTAACATTTTTGCTTAAAAATAATTGAAATTTCTGGAATTCGATTAAGACATTTTCGATAATTTTAATTTCATGCGGCGTTTAGGCGGGTCATATTTACCAATAAAAAATGTTCAAATCAAGGTAGAATAGCGGTTTTATGCGGATTAAAGCTAAAAAATATTTGAATTTTGACAATTCTAGATTTTGTTCTAGATTGTTTTGAAAAAAATAATTGCCACCATGAGATTTCTTGGGTGAACTTTAGTTATAACGGATATTAATGTATCATAAATTAATGCTAGAAAAGGCTCAAAAAATTACGACGCCCACCCCCTTAAATTCGAAATTTTTTTCTAACCAAATTTTTTAAAAATTGACCATTTTCTGAAAGTTATACTTTTCAGCCGAAAAATGCGTTAGCGAAACTCAGTTGATATTTTTAATTTTTTTTAGATAAATGCTATGCATGGTACTCCAGAATTTGTGGCTCCTGAAGTTTTAGCATTCGAACCAATTGGTCTGGAGGCAGATATGTGGAGTGTTGGAGTTATCACATACATATTACTCACTGGATGTTCTCCATTTCAAGGTGAGACTTAAGTGATAAAAAATTTAATTAAGTTTGAAAAATCAAGAAAATGGATTCAAAATTTACGGTCATTAAGGGAGTGGGAGTCGATAATTGGGCTATTTTTAACACATTTACGAGTGAAGTTTCTGAGAAACTAGGCCTCAGAAATAATTAATTTTTCTTAAATACGTAGTACAACTCTTAAGGAAGTTGCCAGTACTATTCAAAGCATCTGATACTTTAACCTACGCATAAAAATGGTTTTTAGTAGGCGTTCCTAAAACTACTAAAAAGCCTACTTCTCATTTATTTCTCATCATTTTTTCTTGTCATTAGCTATTTAACTTCCAAATATGAATGCGCATCTCCGAGCGGCAAATTTTTTTGAAAATTTGGCCCTAAGTGCTCAAAACAGCGTATTTGGGAGCCTCACGCAAAAGCCTACTCTTCCTTGAAAATATAAAAAAAATTTAATTGGTATATCAACTTCACCGCAGTGCCTGAATTATGGTCCCAACGGTAGCTTTTTTTTCAATTTTCCTCGCCAAAGTCTCAGGAACGACTTGTGAATTTCTAGTTTTCTGTGAAATTCTGAACTATTAATTTTCTAAAACCTAATTTTTTTGAAAAACATTCAAAATTCAGATAAAATTCTTGTAGTTAACAAACTTAGTGATAAATTATCTACAAAAAAGGGTAATCAGAAAAATCCCAATTATCGTCACCCTTATTTAAATCTCTAATTTCGAACTCTGAAAAATCGACTTATCGTTGAAAAAATTTTGAACCAAAAAAAATCTTAAAAGTGAAAAAACTTGGCAGAAAATTCTCAACAAAACAGATTTATCAAAAAAAATATACGTGAAGCTGAGATATCGACGCCCACTCCCTAAAAAGGAAATAACATATCATTAATTTTTAATTATTCACATAAGATTTTAACACTAAAAAAAATTTCCATGAAATTAACTGTCCCCAAATTTTTTTTAGTCAAACAAAATTTTGTGAGTAGGAATAAGATAAATTTTAAATTTTAGTTTTATAAGTAGGTCCTAGTAGTACTGTCCTTGACTGAAGTTTCAAAAACTCATAGGACTTTTTATCGTGGTGCTCATTTATTTTGTCGGGGAGGCCTATTTATAAGTTTGAAGACTTATATAAAGATGATTGATTGTAGCGAAATAATATCGTGTTTTCACAAACAAATATTTCCCACTAAATTTGATTTCATTCAGGTGATGACAAAGCAGAAACTTGTATGGTTGTTTAGTGCACAATTATATGGGGAGAAACCCCCCAAACCCCCCTAAGTGTGTTCGATGTGGGCTTCGCCCACGTCAGGGAGAGACCCCCTTAAAGCCCCCAAATTGTATGGTTGTTTAGGGCACGATTATATGGGGGTTAACCCCCCAAACCCCCCTAATAAAATAAACCGTGTTTTCACAAAAAAAATATTTCCAACTAAATTTGATTACATTCAGGTGATGACAAAGCAGAAACTTTTCAAAGAATCGCTGCTCTAGAAGTTAGCAATTGACGGACGAAGATTTTAATCTTATTTCTAAAGAAGCGCAGAAATTTATCGAACAACTGTTCACCCCGAGATCCTTTACAACGCGCAACTGCTAAAGGTGTGTTTGTCGTCTGATTGGATTCGGAAATTTACGCCAAAAGATCAACAATCGATTGATAGTTGCAGAAACAGAAGAGAATTATCAGCAAAAGAATTAAGAGTTGAAAATTTGCTGAAACAAAGAGGTAAGTTTTAATCAGAAAACCAGAAATAATATAATACGACCAAAATCAAGAGTTAAAACGTGTTGGTGTCAAAAAAAAATTCTGAAAAATCTTATTTTTTCAAAAATAATTTTATATCCCTTTATGACCTTTTGATTAATCTTATACATGTGGGCTGAAAAGAAGAGAAAGCGGCATCATGAATGGCTAAAATGGGTCCTAGGAGTGTTAGGATTGGCTTCTCCAACCCACAACTATTAGATTAATCAAAAGGTCAAAAAATCAAAAAAATTTCACAACTTTCTGTTCTTCTAAATGTAATTATAATGATATTTGTATTGTTATGTAAAAATGCAGGGTGTATGATTTTTCCTTTCTTTTTTTCAAATTGGAGAGCGATGAGAACGCTAATGAAAACGATTAATTATGGCAAAAACATACGTCTTTCTCAGATTCAACCAATCAAAACGGCGGAAATCAAGTCTATCCAATTTGGAAAAAAGAAGGGAAAAACCTTACACCCTGTATTTCGAATTTGTAGGTTCTTAATCAGTACGTTCTAATAATATGACAAACATACACAACAAATATGCAGTCAAAACATGTTCTAAAGAAAACAGAAAAGTTAACAACAAGTATTTTTTAGACAAAAAAAAGGCAACCTTTTTTTGGCGATCGGTCGATATATTTACATAACAATAAAAATATTATTATGAAATAAAATTATTTATATAAAGGCAAGGTTTACTTAACTAGTTTCGCTTTATTCAATATTTCCAAAAGTAAGTTTAAAAAGCGAAAAAAATAGAAAGTGAATTCAACTGAATCTAGAATGCAGAGAATTATTTTTTTGGACTTATTGGACTTAATTTTTATTTGTTCGAGAAAAGCGCAAAATTTTATATTTGTTTCGAGCTACCTTTTGCAAAAATTTAAATGCATTTTGACATTTAACCTAAGAGGATATAGATTTTCCGAGGAGCAAAAACAAAAAAACGGTGGTTTATCGCATATTCTAGGAAAAATATAGCCCTTATCGACAAAAACGCTTTACATAAGTTTCAAATACTACTTATACAGGTTATGATAAATTTAGGTTTATTTCAAAATAAAACATGAGAAGAGGTATATTTTCCGTTTTGGCTTAGGTTTTCCTGTTTCGCTTATGTGTCTGGAAGTGTATGCATGCAAAAAAGTTCTGGCACATATATTACGCAAGCTAGAGGCTAGTTCTACAAATTGGTAAATCTGAATAATATCCTTGAAGCTTTTGTTGGCTAAGTTTTTATCGAGAATAATCAATTCCAGCGACCTGAACCCCCTTTAAATCAATATTCATTAAAAAAAATAATCGAAAATACTAAAATTTTTTATCTGCTTTTCAAACTTTAAATTTAAATGCGAGACATATTTTTTGAAAATAACAGACAAAAAATAAATATTTTGAAAAAAATAAAAAATTAGAAAAAAATCAACCCAAAATCAGAACCATTTAAAAATTGACTAGTATTAAACATTCGAAGGAAAAATTAAAAAAAAAACTAAATTTTGAATATTCCAACGTTAACAAGAGTGTCTTATTTAAAAATTCAAATGTTGAATGTAGTTGCAAAAAAAATTATTAAAATTAGCGGTACGATAACCGGTACGATTAAAAATTTATATTTTTAAGAAAAAAATATGGAAACTACATCGGACCGTTTGCCGACATCCAGGATGGACAATAATAATAAACAAAAAGAAGATAGGTCGGCTCCAGGATTACTCAGGAGATTATCGACACAAAGACAAGCTTTACAAGCTGATATTAACGAATTTAAAACAAATCTTGTTGGAAAAGAGGTAAGATGAGAAAATTTCGGATTTTTGAAGCTTGTATTGTTATCTTGAACTGAATTGCTCGTTCGAAAATTTTCTCGATTTTCTTATATTTTATAATTTGTGATTCAGGGTATAAGAAGGAGTTCAATTCAGAGAGAACCATCAGAAATTCGAACCAACAGATCTTACGACACGCAATTTAATATCACAGGTATTTTTGAGTATTTTACATCATCTTTCACATAAATATTTTTTTATGTTACCAAGCACAGAATACGCCACATTATTGAGCATATTTAACCATATTGGCAGTTTCGGCGATGTATGACAGAAATAAAGTTTTTTGTTTAAAAATGAAAAAATGCGTGCGCGTTCATAATGACGTTATATTTTGTGAAATTTTATAAAGAGTTTTACAATATATTCAAATGGACTAAAATGGCAAAAAGTGAAGAACTGATCACTCTGCCTAACGCAATCAATAAAAACCAAAATAGTTAATTTTATAAATTCGATCTTGAAATATGACGTCATTCATGACGCATTTAATGAATTTTTAATGAGATTATCAGACGATTTTAGTTAAAAATCGTGAAATTCGGTAATATCGGGTTGGCGTTATAGCCTATAACTTATAGGCTATAAGTTATATATGCTATAACTTATAGATATGGTTCGTACCGGGAGAACCAAGAGTCAAAGTTAAACCGATAGTTTAATAAATAATAACTTTTACAGAGAATCAGTGGTAATAATAATATTCCACATGGAGCCAGCTTTTAAAAAGCAGACGTTTCAATCAACAAATCTCTTTATCAACGTTTTGTTCATAAATCTGAAATCATCTGTTCATATCATCTTTAATTTTCGCCCTTAATTTGTAATTACAGACTATCTACGCCTTATCATATATCACTATATCATATATATAACTATATATATTTACTATATCAGACCTTCACATATCTATAGTTCAGTCAGATTGTGGGTCATCATGTACTAAAAGTACATCTTGAACCACAAAATTAATTTAAATATAATTTTGTGGTTCAAAATGTACTCTGAGTACATCTTAACCCACAAATCTAATCTGTTCCCCTAAAAAATGACTTTGTGGGTCAAGATGCAATTCGGTTGGATATCTATGCAAAGCAAGAAATGTGGGTCAAGATGTCTGCTCCCAAAAATCTCCCATGAAGCTTGAGTGTTACGGAAGTGATCTCCCGTAGATTTACTGAGAAATAATTCACACTCGATCAAGCCAGGTGCTTTAAAACTAGCTCGAGATACTTGCTTTCTTTTGCTCCCGCGCATAACCGCCCTAAACATTTTCGAGCCAAAAATGAAAACCGTGCAGAGTTATCCGCATCCGCAAATTTTCACCAGTCCGAATCCTGCTTATAACCTATAAGTTATAGGGCACCTCCCGCATAATGTTAAATAATGTAAATTAATTTAGGTACAAATCTTGGAATAGGGCAAGCTCGATCAACTATTGCTTCCGGGATGCTTCGGTTGGAAACAAATATTAATAATTTCGATTCAAGACGAACGGATGTAAGAAGAACAACCAGACAAAGTGGTTCTTCGATCGATACAGTTAATCGTTCACTTAACTCGTCCTTATCTAGATTTTCAAATTTAAGCGCTGATGTGAAATCGCGATTCAGGACAGGACTTACAATTTTCGTTATTAATTATTCAAAAAAAGAAAAATTAGTCAAAAATGGGAACCCATATTATTTCTTCATCTGATTGATAATTTTTGTGGTCATTTTAAGACCGAGAATTTTTTTATGTTTGTTTTCAATGGAAACCGATAAAAGGTGCGAAAATGAGCTTTCAGTTCGCGAGTTCTCACGGCAATTAAAATAGTTGTGAAAAAAACAAATCAGCTGATTCGACATCGAAAGAGTTATCTCGAGGGGTGTTTCAATTTGCATCGTTATTGAATCTACCGGCTGGTCTAAATTCACCGGTTAAGAACAGTTTCCGGTACCGGAAGTGATATTTCAATGATTTCGATACACCAAAAGATGCACAATCATTTATCTTCTAAATATCATATTATAACTGAGTGTCTAGGTTGACTGCAAGGTCGCGTTGGGAGGGAATTCATATTTGAAATAAACCAAAAGTGATATTTTAGCATGATATTAATTTTTCTCTAGCGCCCAATGCGGTCAACCTAAAATCCCAGTCTAGAATACGGTTTCCAGAAAGCTGATGATAGCGCACCTTTTGGTCAATCCAAATCATTAAAATATCTCTTCCGGTACCGGAAGCTCTACTTTACCGGTAAATATTGACCAACCGGTACATATCATAACTTTTCAAATAAATAAACCCCTCGAGACAACCCTCGCATCTGAGTCAGCTGATTTTATTATTGTTATGGTCATTTTACTCTTAATTTCATTTTTTTATAAAAAAAAATTTCAAAATTAAAAAAATCCTACGTCATTTTTTACTTTCAAAATTTTCTTATTATAAATCGTCAAAGCTTTAAAATTAATAGTCATTTTAAAGTTCTTCAAGTACCATAACTTCCGGAGGATATGCTGCATCATCATCATATGCATCCCGGCCTGCATCCAGTAGTACGTATGGTTCATCTATAGCTAGTGGAGGATATTCGATATCAAATTCGAGAACGACTGGGAGACGGTGAAAAAATTATAAAAATGAATTTAATACCCTGTATAAATACACCAAAAATTTTTTTAAATTTAAAAACTTCAAATATAAAAAAAAGTGTCGGTCAATGACGAAAATTTGATGTTGTTTGATAAAGATGCGTCGGCTAAAAAATTTGACTAGTTTTTTAACATTATCTTGAAGGGAGTGGTCAACGCAAAATTGGCCAAAAACGTAGTTTTGTAATCGGTTTCATGCTGAATGTAGAAACAAAAAAGATATGAAACCACCAGTAATGAAATATTTGAGTCAATAGACGTCGAGTCAGGGTCTAAGTTGATCGCACTGATAGTCACTTCCGCCGGAATGACGTTTAAAAATTTTCTATTTGAATAATCAAAAGTCTCCTCCCTGAGTTTTTAAGATATCAACTTAATTTTTTTAAATAACAGAATTTATAATATCTACATTAGAGTGGCCGAAGTTGATCAGGACCGATTTTGAACCCTCTGGGTCCAAAGATATGTTAATAAGAAAGAAAAAATCTTGTTTTAATTTTTCCGAAAAATGCCTAAAAATAACCAAAAAACGGGTTTTAACGCATTTTTTAAGGTCTCACAAAAATATTTTTTTTGTATTCTTGTGAAAAATTTATGAAATTGATTAAAAATTTGAAATTTGCGGACATATTTTTATAATAATGGATAATAATGGATATGGTCACGTGATTATAATTCGATTTTATTTCTATACCGTAATTGGAAAAAGTCTTATTTTTCTCTGTTGATTGGATGTATTTTGAAGTGGTTTGAGATTTTTATGCAAAAATAAGTCCTGAAATTAAGTACTTTAATTTCCAAAAAAAAATGGCGATTTTTCCAAATAAAAGCAGATTAATACACTTTCTTTATTCATTTTTGAGTTTATATAGTAATCAAGTGACAGTGTGAACAATTTTTTATTGATTACATTAATTTTTATAATGAATAATTTTTTTCATTAAATACTTAAATCGATAATTCTGAAAAATCACTTCCAAAAAAATTATCTTTCCCAAGATACGAATTAATTTTAATAGTTAGTGTTTTGCATGCACAAAACACTTTCCTAAAAACTGGCACATCTCACATTTGTGTTTGGTGTCTAGTTTCGAAATTTTTTCTGGAAGTAAAACTTTGACGAAAAATTTCAAAAATCAACTCTCCGTAATATTCGAACAAAATATCCTAAAAAAATTGAATATTTTTTGTGGAATCACCGCAACTCTCAAGCCTCAATAAATTGGTCACTCAAAGCACGCGCTTTAAGTGACCAATTTTTTGGTCACTTGAAGGTCACTCCGAATTTGTAGTGGTGAAGCAAAAAAAAATCGAGTTCACCGGTAATCCGCAGAAACATCTTTTTTGTAATTTTGAGCAGTTTTGATAACTGATTTCTGGTCACGTGATAAACCTTAAAAACAAAAAAAACTGACTATCGTTTATGTTTATTCAATGTTCAACATGCAAAAAAACATTTGTCGCTATCTTGTGTAATTTTCAGCCAAAATCACAATTAAACTAGCTTAAAAAAACACTATTTAGTAAAATGCAGAATGTGAAATGTTTAACAGTTTGGTTTATAAAAATAAATAAAAAAAAACTTGTGGTGAAAAAAATTAACTTTAAATAAATTAAAACTTTAGTAAACATAGTCGAGGAACAAAGTGACATTGTAAAATTTTCTTTTTGAGCTTGTATGAGAAATGCATGTATATCATTTTATTGCCCTATCCAACAGATTTGGTCCTTCAAAACACAAGGGGGGGGGTAAGAAAACAACGCGGTTTTCAAAAATGACTTAGCTTATTAGGTTCTTAGATAGCTCAAACTGCGCACAAATATCTAGTGAATAATACAAAATGAAAGTACATCCGAATTAGACCGTTGTTTTATTTTTCTCAGACCTTTGTTTCTATTTTTTAACAGAAACTAAAAATTAAACAATTTCAGTTATCTGAGAAAAAAATAAAAATATCGGTCCTATTTAAAACAATTTTTAATTTTTATTTTAATTAGATAATTTTGGTTAGTTTGAGCTATTTAAAATCTCAATCGGAAAAATAATGATATAAAGGGATAGATTAAGCTTGGAACGGCAAAAGTCGACCAGCTCAGATTTTATTTATTTTCGAAGTTCAGTTATTTTCTGTGCTGAAATTAACCACTGAAAAAATGCCTTGAAAAAAAATGTCCCTTTTTTCAAAAATCCGGATTTTTCGAAAATTTTTGCAAATCATTAATGCTTGAATTTAATTCGAAAATGCAAGGTCAAATGCTAGGCAATTGTTGTCATAATCGCCACATCTGCTTCAAGTTTGAGATAAAAATCAATTCGAAAACTTTACTAAATATTTAAACTTCAAAAGATCATACAATATTCTTTAAAATTTTACAGATAGATAAGTATTTTTTGTATTCCGAATTAAAAACAAAATAAAATATCTTTTAATGTGATCAAGCCCGTAACGAGAAAATGACTTAAGAATTTGTAAAAAATTATTTTTTCAACTGATTATTAAATAATTGAAATTTATGAACTTTTCATAAAAAATAGTTTTTGAAATCGTATTTTAAAACTCTGATTTTGTAAACCAAGAATTAAGAAAAATCATAGTTTTAAAATACGACTTCAAAAATTATTTTTTATGAAAAGTTCATTAATTTCAATTATTAAATAATAAGTAAAAAATATAATTTTTCGAAATTTTCAAGCCCTTATCCCGTGAGCGGTCCGATCCCATTTCTCTTATACCGTAGTTAATTATATGTTGAACATTTGATAAACTATAATATTAGAGAAAAAGGATCGGGCCGCTCACGGGATAATGGCTTGAAAATTTCGAATAATTATTTTTTTAACTTATTATTTAATAATTGAAATTTGTGAACTTTTCATAAAAAATAATTTTTGAAGTCGTATTTTAAAACTATGATTTTTCTTAACTCTAGGTTTACAAAAATCATAGTTTTAAACTACGACTATTAAATCTATTTATTATGAAAAGTTCATAAATTTCAATTATTTAATAATCAGTTAAAAAAAAA
>SCLH01000419.1:392585-407783 GCA_004367855.1 Oikopleura vanhoeffeni | reverse complement strand
GTAAATAACGTCCAAAGTAGAGCCGATATATCGGCTCTGGTTCCTTGGCGGAACTTTTTTTTCTGTGATTCCAGGGGTTAAAGGAGTGAGCGTCGTAAGTTTTTAAGCCCTTTATGGAATTAATTTTTATACATTAATATCGATTATGAATAAAATTAATTCCTTATTCAGTTGAAGATTTTTTTTACACAAAATTTTATTGGGAACAACCATACCACACTTTTAAATCTTTCTTGTTCCTCATCGTGTAGGTTATAAACGCCAGCGCAGTCCTCAATAGTTACTTGGGTGCAGTAATTAAGCCGCTCACCTGCCATAAAACCGCTCTTTTTTATCTTAAACTTTGTTGAGCCGAAAAATTGAATTATTAATAATTTATTTCTGAAAAACCGTTATTGCTCTAGAATAGACTCACCACCTGGTGGTGTGATGTAACAAGATTGACTTTGAGATGTGTAATCGTTAGACGAAGGCTAGATTTACAAACAAGTATCCTCAGAATTTCCACAACTGGCCTAGATTTGTTCTCAGGCGTGATTAAAAGGTACCAGATTACGACACCTACCCCCTTAAATTGTAAAAATGAACGAAAGTTAAAATTCACGCTCATAGATCTTCAAAAAATCAATATGCTGAAAAAAAGATTGCACCAGTTGCGGATATGCGTTAGGAATCAGACCAACATTATTGACGTGGACTTTCTTGTCCAGTTTTTTTTATATTTTTCTGATAACATTAAAAAATATGATGATTTTTGTAAAAATAGATTTTTATGCAGAATTGTTTTTATTCAGAAATAATTAAAGAATACAATTAAAACAGTACTACATAATGAAGTCCTTGGAAACAAATAAGACAGACAGGTTATATTATTTACTAGGGCTACCAAGACCCTGAGAAAATATCGTCGATTAAAAAATATATTTTTTTTTGAAAAAATAATAGTTAGGAATATGTTTATTAAAGTTAAAAAAACTGACTAGGAATGTACGAGGCCGGAGTAAAATGGAGGTATACAAGTTTCGTCGGGAATTTTTTTTGTTTGAAAAAAGCCTGTCTTTCACTATACAGAAGTATGTAGGCGGAAAATATTTAACATTTTTATGAAAATTTCTAGACTATGTTCTCAATGTGTTGAAAATTTTATTTGTGCATATACATTTGTGTATTTGTGTATAACATTTTTATTTCTTTATAATAGAGGTTTTAACGCCTACGCAATTTTCATAGTAAAAGATAGGGGAAAATCCCCGACTCAAACAGTATACCTCGTTAAATGAAATAGTTAAGTCTGGAAACTAAAATATGGGTGATATTTTTTGTTTTTTTTGTCAATTAATTCTTCCAAAATACCAAGAATGCAGAATTGTAAAAAAGCACACTAAAAACTCAAGAATTTTTATTCATGCAGAATATAAAACGGGTTTGTTTATTCCCAAGGAACCATTCCCAATTGTGTTTTCGAATCGTTGTTCAGTTTCTGGGAGTTTGCAAAAGCTTTTATCTGATTGAATTGCTTTTCTAGAATTGACTTGTATTTTTGACCAATCAATTTTGCCCTCATTCTGTTCCCATCTCTCAATTTATAATCAATGAGGTCGAAATATGGTCGAGCCGACGCAAGAGCCCAAAACAATATAAATAAAAAATTCATTGTTTTTTATTATTTTTCTTTAAATTTTTTTTTGCGTAAATAATCAGAAAAATCCCGCGCTTATAAATCAGCAGAGCAAACAGACAACGGGTCAAAGACGCTGATTTTTCTCGAAATGAAGATATTATTCTCGAAACTATAAATTTGAAAAACTTTATATAACATATATTTTGCGAACCACTTTTAATATTAATCTAATCCATATTTATGGCACATATGTAGGCTGCACACAGAATATTTACGAAAATTCAGCGATGACCTTCGAATTTATATTGAAAAAGCAATTTGCCATGTGCCCATTTTGCGTTAGACACAGAAAATCACCCATGAAAGTTTTGCTAATTTTTAAGTGTTACAATAAGTTTTTTCCGAATAGTGTTTGGTCCGAATAAAGTTGTTTTCGATTGTTTTTTCGATGACATTAATCTGTATGTTGATTGTATAACATAAAGTTCATCAAAATAAAATAAATTTTACATTTCAATCAAAAAACTTGTAAAAGCATAATTATAAACCACAAAATAAAAATAATGGTTTACAAATCAAGCGTATTATTATGCTTTTAAACCTAGATAGGAACCGTAATAACCAACCAGCTCAGATTTTATTCACTTTCGAAACATTTTCGGCATCTGAATAATTCATTTTTAAGGAAAATTTTTTTCTGAAACTTTTGCATTTTGAACTTTTGTTCTGACGGCTCTGAATAAATTCTATTTTTTTTAAAGTGATTTTGATAAATTTCGTTGGTTTGTTTGTTTTTTCGGAAAACACCTGTAGATAAAAGACCGAAAATTGCAGGTTATTTCTGAGGAAGTCACTTTTTAGAAAATTTAATTTCTAATTTTTTCCCTTATTTATTTTTGTTCTGACGTCTCCCATTTTCTCACAATATAATTGCGTAGGTTGGAACAAAATTTGTTAATGTCACTTTTCAATAGAGTGAATAAAGTCAAAATGTGAATTACATACTATTTCAGTTTAAGTCTATCCTGAATCTCGCGGTCTTAAGAAGAATAAAGTTGCAAGCACTTTTACTTTTCCCGTAATAAGCGCTTAAAAAGCCTTTAAAAAGACTTTCTGCCTTGAAGGGTTAATTTAACTCAGAAAACAATCTGGAAAAATTTTGTACAGTTCTACAAAAATCATCTTTTTTTGTTAATTTTTTGCCTTCAAATCATTTGTGAATTTATAACGGAAATTGCAAGTTAATACAAGAAATTTCAACAACGGTTGTTGGCTTTTATTAATTTTCTGGTGTAATTTTGGATCAATTTTTGCATATCTATCATCAAAAAATCTTCTAGGACAATTTAAAAATTTGTCGGGCCTACCTTATTCTAAACATTGGCATGCTATTGATTATTTCCATGTACACTAAGTCACGATTAAAGTTTGTCTGCTCGCAATTCTACACATATGGCACAATTTTTACGGAATTTTCTTGTATTGTTAACAATCTATAAATTATAGGCATTATACGAGATTTTTTGTTTTGATCATAGAAATTATCGGCTGAGAATCGATATTTAGCAATGACGTAAGACACTAACGACAAAAATCAACCAGCGCAGATTTTATTAATTTTTTGAGCACTTTTGTTTCTGTGCTGACTTGGAAAATTTTTTGAAAACTAAATCTTGTTTCGTGTTTCAAAAATAAGCATTTTTCGGTAAACATTTGGCTTGAAGTTATGTTCCATTAATTTCGAAAATTCCAGCCCAAAAGATAGGCAATTTTTTATCAAATTTTATCAACAATATCACAATGTTTAAACAAACATAAGCGATAAATGAGTTACAAGATCAATTTTATGATATTTTGGCTTATATGTTCTTGTTAATTTCCCTTAAGGACTCGAAAAACGACTCAAAAAATGATTTCATATAGTTATAATTCCTTAAAATTTCCGACAGTTGGTGGATTTAAACGAAAGCTAAAAAAAACTAGAAATTAATTTTTTTTGAATTTTTAAGTTAGAATTTTTTTAAAACATAGAAAATTTTCTTCTAAACTTGTTAAATTTGAAGAAAAATGTCAAAATTTTATGGAATTATTTTAACATAAGAAAATATTTATTTTGACCCTTATTTAAAATGCTCAAAAAGCATCTTATTTTTGCTGAATAACTTAAAATGCAAATATGGATTTTCCTTCATTGCATATAAATTCTCAATAACTTGTTTTTTAACAATATGTATCGAATAAATCGATATGTACTGGCACNAAAGTTAAAAAAATCAGCCTCAAAGCATTTACAGTAACAAGAAACTGATAATCTAAGATTTGATCGGTAATTACAGGAATCTGTTATCCAGTTCGAAAACGAAAATCGTAATGCAAGGTATCAAATCCTTGACTCTCATTTTTGGAATTTTCACCATTAAATATATTTTTTGGGTTTTAGCCAAATTTTTTCGAAAAAAATCAATTTTTACATGTGTTTTTTAGGTGGAAGATCGAAAACATGCCTAGATAACTGCGTGCGTAACTTCTACGAAACCCAACTTCACGTCCAAGAATTTATTAACAAAAGAACAGAGAAAAACTGATCCAAAAACCCTTCGACTCACCCTCAAAATTTAATTTATTGAAGGATTCTAGAATTCCAAAATTATTGCGGAAGTCTGTTTTTCTGAATTTCTCTGCTGCCCGCAAATTTGATATTTCCAACCTGATTTGATAATTTTACGAATAGAATGGGCGCGCGGGGTAGCAAAGCACTCCCTAAAACACCACCAAAAGTTAACCCCCAGCCTGTCGTGGGCCCAAGCGTGGAACAAACGTCTGGTGACGGGTTAAGATCGCTCGCTTCATCTCCAGCGTTTAGGGCGTTGAATTTTGAGCTCTATGTACAGAAGAATAATAAAATTATGGCTTTTGGGGTGATAACGATGTCGCTGATTACGGGATATTTTGGATACTTGAAAGCAACGACAAAAAACACGCAATTGGATGCAGAATATGACAAATTGTATGGACCAGGAGCAGCAAATTATATGAGAACGCGGAATGTTAACTCGTGGAATTAAATATGTTTTATATAAAAAGTATTCTTAAATAAATATGAAATTTTTCGAATCAAGTTTTTTAAATTGACACTCTTGAAAATTGCGAAAAGTGATTTCTATTTTGGAAAATAAAACTTTTCATTAATTTTGAAATCTGATAATATTTTTTAATGTTTAATTCGCAGCGGCTAACATTTCATTTCTAACCGAGTGGGATTATTATAAAATCAGGAGCACAATTTTAGGAGAAAAAATATAAGATGAAAATTTTTTGTGCAATATTTTTAAGACTGAAATTTTCGGTTTCGATGATTTACCATGGTATACCGCCGGTAAAAATATTTTAAAAACAAATCATCTCATGATTTTTCCTCGGCTTTTCACCGTTTATATCTGAGGTTCTATGAGGATGCAATAAAAATCTTAATCAATGATTTTAGTTAGGTAGCTTTTTTTTAAAGTAACCACGGACATTCGGCATCATAGCGCGGAAACCATATTATGTATCAGCAAACGTTTTTTTGCAACGTGTAGCCTACTGAATTTCTGATATTGGAAACTTTTTGTTTTTTTCAAAGTCAACCGGTTCACTGGCAATCGACCTTTGAAATTACCAGTTTTTCTTAGGCAAAACATAGGAATTTTCGAAAAATATGTTTTTCAATAATTTTTTTTCAAGTTAATCACTAGAAAACTGTTTGTTTTTTTACCGTTTCTATTAATCCATTACCACATAGATACCGATTAGTATCATAAATACATACAATTCGATAAAAATAGACAAAAAAAATTGGGGCTACTGAGATTCGAACCCCTGAACTTTGGTTTAAAACATCAATTACCGGTGAACCGGTTGACTTGAAAAAAAATTGTTTCCAATATCATAAATTTAGTTGGCTACACGTTGCAAAAAACCGTTTGCTGATACATAATATTGTTTCCGCGCTATGATGCCGAAGGTTCTTGGTTACTTGAAAAAAAAGCTACCTTACGTTTACTTCAGTAAAATTACTTTTGTGCAACAATGTTATAGATAAAACATTTCACAAAAATAAGTATCACATTTAAAAATAAATAAAAAGTTTCACATTTTCGAAAATTTCATCGCATTTGGAAAATATTTTTCGAAACTAAAATTAAAGAAATATAATTTAAAAACTCCATTCGCAGCATTTTTACTGTAATTTCCCCTTCGTTCATTCTATTCTTAATTTATTCTTTAACATAAAACATGTTTATATTATTTCTTTGTAACATTTTATTTTTAAGAGAGAATGGCAGCTATCGCTAACTGGCACCGTGTCCTTCGTTATGGAGCACTCACCCTTGGAGTGGCTCACGGATCTTATGCATTCGGCAAGCTCTCTGAAATTCGAGCAGCTGAACGAGTTGAAGAAATCGGTGAGCTCATAATTTAATTTTTTGTAAAACAATTATTTTGAACGTATGAGTTCGTTTTCATGGTATCTTTAACATGCTTTATTTTTTTATAAATTGCATAAAAATCGAACAAAATTTGTCCAATTTTTTTCTCGTTTCTTATGCAATTTTTAAAAAAAAATTGCATGCTCAATATATTTTCGCTAGCTATGGCGATATAACAATTCAAAATTAACAATTTATTTCAGAGGTCGCCAAGGCTTTCATCGCCAAAACCCACGCTGAAGCCGCTCTCAGTGCCATCGAACAACAAAAGGTAAATATTTATAAGACATTATGAGACATTTCTTCACAACTAACTATTTTTACCGCCAGTTATCGTGTTGTTTTCAGAGGGGGGGTGCCCATTAAAAAAAAATTAACCTAAACATTTTAATTTCAGGACAGTTATCTTTTCGGTACTAAATTGCCCGAAGCTCCAGCTTCCCTCCCATACAATCCAATCAACGACGTCAAACTGACTCTTGATGGACCATATGCTCTTCACCCAGCTCTCCAGAAATTGTGGGCTGAGAACAAGGAAAAAGCTCCATTCGGTAACCACATCAGCAACGGACGATCTGTAACCCATGCTGGACCAAAAGCATACACTGGATTCCTCGTTGCCCCAGTTGAGGGACGTGGCCGTTCATTTAGGGTATCAAAACTGATTATAAAAATTTATTTCTAAAGCTTTAAAAATATTTGGCGGTAGTATTTTCATCATTAAAGCACAAAATATAAAAAAAAAATTTTGTACTTTTAAAAAAATTAAAAAAAATGAGAGCTTGAATTTCAGAATTTTTAAATGTAAGAAAAATGTTTTCATTTTGAATAAAAATAATTGTTAAATATTATATTTAAAATATAGTATATAGCCTATATAATATAGGCGTGTTTTTTTTCCATATCATATCCAAAGACTTGGAAACCGACAATTTAAGATTCAACCGGTTTTTTCCGGTATATCGGATATCCGATTCGCCAAAAACGCTTCGTGCCGTCGCGTATCGAAACCTTTCCTATCACGATCTTTTGAAATTTTCGAAATCGGTTCATCCATCTCTGAGAAAAAATCCATTGCGCTGAAAAAAAACACGCCATACTAAATATTTCAGATATCTAAAATATTATGAATAAATTAAAAATCATGTTTATTTTAAAATTGTACAAAGTATCAAATTTCTGAAATTATTTTTTTAATTCTCATAAATCTGAAAATAAATATTTAGGAGAAACCCATTTAAAACAGTTTGAACGTCATTAAAATTTGAGTTAATTTGAAAAAAATCTCACAAGTTTTTTTTTAATTTCAATTTTTTTTTCGAATTAACTCAAATTTTACTGAAATTAACAGTTTTTTTTTGACTAGTTTCGGTTTATTACCATCATCAGAATGCACAGAAATACAAAAAATAGTTGATCAATCACTTTATGAAATAGTATTATTATATCAATATAAATTTTTATGACGTTCAAACTTTTTTGAATGGTTTTTCCTTTAAATATTTATTTTGAGATTTAGAAAAATTAAAAAAATAATTTCAGAAATTTGATACTTTGTACAATTTTGAAATAAATATGATTTTTAATGTATTCATAATATTGTAGATATCTGGTATATTTAGTATACTGAAATTATCAAACTTCTGAAATCAAGTTTTTTTAATTCTTATTAATCTCAAAATAAAGATTTAGAAAAAAACCTCCTATTTTAAACAATAATATTCATCAAAATTACAGTTCATAAAAAAAAATCTCACAATTATTCTTGACAAGGGTGGGTTTCCCTAAAAAAAGCTACCTTAGGTACTTTTTTTTAGGTGGGCCCACCCTTCTCTCTTCATGACCGATTACGAGAAACCATAGGCGATAATCGAGAAACGTTTTTTTGCATTCAACTGCCACTAAAAAAGCTCAATAGAGAAATTTTATTAAATTAATTTGACATCCGTTCACCGGATATAAACCGGAATTTAATTTTTGGTAGGTCGATCTCGATGGGCCCAAATTTTTTTCTAAAATCAGCCAGAAAGTTAAATTTTTATGTTTTTCATTCTTATATCACGATTGTCTACACCATTTACTGCTTGACTATATTTTGGATGAATTCCTGGAAAAAAAACGAGTTTCAATTTTTTTCTCTAATTTCATACTGAAATACGTATATAATAGATCTCCGGTAACCGGTGAACGTAGTTCGATGAATAGACAAAATTTCTCCATTGAGCTTTTTTAGTTGGCAGTTGAATGCAAAAAAAACGTTTATCGATATCGCCTATGGTTTTCTCATAATCGTCGTGAGAAGGGTGGCCCACTATAAAAAAATTACCTTTAAGTAATGAATAAATAAAAATCATGTTCATTTTCAAATAAAAAATATTATTTATGTTAATTTTGGGAACCACATTTACAAAAAAATCAGTTGATACCCCTAAAACAGCCTTCGATAACCAAGTCTTGACCTTGAACTATTTGTCGAATGCAACAAGGCTCTCGTATCGATACCACCAAACCAGAAAACATTATTTTCCCAACTATTGTTCGAGATGAAAACAACGTTGTCGAGTGTAACGGAGCAGCCGAGGCCCAGCATGTACCTGGACTTCTACCATCTAAGAAAATAAGAAGAATTTCATGTTAACTTACGCAGCTTATTTATTCTATCGTTGAGTTCAGTTTATACGAAACACATGTTAGGCTAATAGCGATCTCTGTTTGACAATTCACCAAGTCTATTTATTTGTCAGATTCATAATTTTGAGTTTGAACTCCACAGTTTAAAAATTCCCAAAATAAAATAAAAAAAATTTACAACTTACTGATTTTTCGCTTTTCAGGATTTTTCGCAGGGTAAATCAACGGTATAATGGCTGTTTGATTCGCCAGTAATAAGGTCGTTTTTTAAATCAGCTTTGAGGAAAATCTATTCCGGGAGAACTAGATGGCGGCTTTTAGGTGTATTTTTACAAAGATTCCGCCTTTTTAGCTGATCACCGGTTAACGGTCAGCGAGAGATTTAATGATCAAATTTCATTTCCAAGATAAATCTATACCAGGAAAACATTTATTGCTCTAGCAATTTCTTAATTTGAAGACTTTATAATAATATTTAGTTTCCACAAAATTTCGCTTTCAGATAAATTGATATCAGGAAACAATTTGATCAAAACATATTGAAATAAAAAACGGTTCGAAAAATGTTTTCGGCTTTTCTTTATTACACAATACCTCTTAAGGAGTGGTCGAGGCAATCGGACCTTTTTAAATTGCGCCTCCAGATAAACAGTAGAAACTTCATTATACTTTGTATGCATAGAAAGGTTTTGAAATCTTTGACAGGAAATTTTTTTTCTATGTTTGGAATAGGCTGTTCCAACCTCTAGTAAAGTGCCGAAAATTAATCTTAAAATTTTTTCACAGCCTTCGTCCATATGGTCATGGCCATGGACCCAATTTTTACGAGTTTTCACATGACCATTTATTTACGTAAGAATCCAGCTCGGCCTGAATTTTCATCCTAGGTTGCGCTAGGATCGCAAAAATGATCATATTTTTTTAAATTTTCCACAGCATTCATCGGTTGGGTGCATTTTTTCGACCATTTTGGCTCAACTATAAGAAGCGGTATGAAAATCGCTGCTCGGGCCCCGAATTTACGATTTCGCCTTTGTTTGTTCTACAAACCGCGCCGAAAGTGGCGCGCGAATAATTCTGCGTACTAGTTTCCAGCCATAATTCTTAGAATTTTGAGCCTAAATTGGAAATGATTGAGAAAAATTTGATTGAAAATTTTTCGAGAATTCTAGAACCATTTCAAAAATTTCAGATTTTTTTTACGACTATTAAAACACTAGAAAATAATTATATTGGTTAACTTGTAATTTTTGTATTATATCTCCGTCTTGTTTTAGATTCGACGGTGACAGGCTAGTGCATACATGATATTTGTTTGCAAATATAAATAAGTCTGTTACTCTGAGATTAAAGCTAACAACTTCAAATATAAACTATTATTTGTCTTGATCATATCACAATGCTTCATAAGAAGTATTTATTAGTAAAATTAACAAGATTTGAACTATTATGATCAAAGGTTTCCGGTTTTAGGTCGGCTTAGCAATTTGGCAAGTTTTGATGTTATATTAGAAGAATATAGTATAACCACGTAAAAAGTTGTCGTCATCAGAGCGCATATCGTATCTGTCAAACGCACGACCCCCCTTAAACCTTGTAGAGCACAGAAAGAAAAAAGTTCCGCCAAGGCACCAGAGCCTTATATAGGCATTTTTTTCAATGCTGATTGCAGAAGCCCAAGGTAGTTGGAGTTTCAATTTTTTTTGCATAAGGAAGTTCAAACAATATATTTTTTGCATCCGACATTGATATTCTCAATTTAAGATTTCTAGTTCTAGAAAATTTACTGATAAGAGCAAGGTATAGCATATCACGTGATACAAGCTCACAGTGGTGTTCACAAATTATTTTGCTATCGGAATCGATGCACAAGGATCTGACCTACGTCATCGTTTTTTCCGAGTTTGATCCTTTATATATGATCAACTCAAAGTTATTTTTAAACTAGGTCTAAAATTTTCGATGAAAAATAAAGTCCATTCTTCATTAAAAAGATTTTTTCTCCTAATAAAAGCAGATTAGTAACACTTCTGATTTAATTTCTGGGTCGATATACTAATCAATGACTCTGTGGACAATTTTTAATTGCTTAAATTAATTTGGTAATAGATTAAAATATTCGTGAAAATACTTAAAATTGAAACTTTGAATATCACTTCTGAAGAAAATATCTGTTCTGCCCTAGTATACCAATTAAATCTTTTGTTTTGAGTTCACCAGCACACAAAAACACTTCCTAAAAACTGGTCTATTGTTAATTTGATTGACTTAATATGTCATTTGTTTTTTAAGAAGTAAAAAGTTCAGAAAAAAGAATTGATAATATTTGAACAAAATTTGTAAAACAATAAAATAACATTTTTTGAATCGCCGCAAAAATTTTTTATAATGTATTGTGGACGAGACAATTCTACAGGCTTTTTTTGCCGTAGTGATTTTAGTATGCTCGTGGCATATATAGGCACTGTGCTCACACGGTAATAAGGGCCTCGGTGCATTTTGAGACAGATTGCACTTTTTTCAATTTTTTTTGTCTTGATGGGCAAACTTTTTGCCACTCAAATTTTCGAATAAAAACTTTTCGAAGCACAAGGTTGCCACTTTTCAGCTTACTTTGTATATCTGGAAGTTTCTTCCATGGATGATTATTTTTAGTTTATCAAAATCGTGCTTTGAAAAACACTCAAAAAACGCGCGTTTTGTAGTAGCGTTCTAATTCAGTAAAATTTATGTTTTTATTAATTAGCAGCTCTAAAATACGGTCCTGTCGACCGTTGAAAATGTATTAAGTTTAAGATTTCATACGATTTTTACGTCAAAATCGTAAAATTTTAAATTTTTAAAGCAAAAAACTCGTAATTTTAGCACATCGAAAGAAATATTTTTCATGAGTTAAATGAAAATAATTTAAACGTGCTTACCCAATGGGAAGTCTCGGTGAAAAGTTATTTTTTTTAATTTCTCTTGACTAAGGGGCTTAACTTTATGTCGCCGCAACTCGTATTTTCATCACAAAAGTATGCTTCAGAGTAAAACAGACGAGCGAAGAAACAAAAAGCAAGCATATTTTAAATATAGTGAAAGTAGCCATTCCAATATTTTTAGCTAGGTCTAAAAGAAAACTAGTTGAAGGAATTGAACAAGAAAATGAGAAAAATTTTCAAAATATTTCTATATTTTTGACCAAAAAATCACTAAACCATGTCAATATGGTTTTTCAAAGAGCATATAAAAACTATGTGGTCACCAAGTCGAAAAGTTTAAAGTACCATTTGTAGAGTTTTTCGTTGATTTGAAACAACTATTGAAAAAAAAATTTGAAGTGAAAAATTAAGGCATTTTTTATTATGTTTAGAACTTTATCAAAATTTCTCATAATTCCCCTAAATTCGAACAAGTTAAATTCAAATTTAAAAATTTTCTTAAAAAAACCATAATGCAAAATTCGCTAGTTACAAAAGTTGCCTCGATTATATATCATCGTTGATGTATATTGGGAAGAATATATCATCCAGTGCACAAAGTTTTCATCAGAGCCCATATCGTATCTGTACAAATGCACCGAGGCCTCCTTAAGGCGTCGGTTGTCGAGGCGACTTTTTAAGGTCTTTCCCATATATAAATTTGAAAATAAAATTTTTAGGAGTAAAGTCGACCACGAAGAAATTGAATGGCCTTAACCAATTCCTCTAATCTGCTCTTAGGAATTTTTCTTAATTTTGATTTTGACCTTCATTATATACTGTTCTCCAAACTCTTCAAATCACGGAGAAACAAATATTTTTTCTTGCGTTAAAAAACCTTATACGATAACAAAATTATAAATAAAGGTTTCTATCGTATGAGTAGAAAAAATATTGAAAATTTTTGAATTCAAATTTTGAGATTTGAAAAATTTTTTCACCGCCGATTTCAAAATTTGGAGTGTTGATTTTCTAGTCTACCCATTCGTACATCCCCCTGTTTGATTTGAATTTTGAAATTTGAACATAGTTTATATTAAGAGCGTCATCCTGTGCGGAAAAAATTCTACATTGGTTTCCTCAACATTATTATACAGCTGTTGACACTGATCAAAGTACTTTTGATGAAAATACAAATTAAAATGAATCATCTAAAACCGGAAACCCTTTGATTACTCAAAGTTCAAATTTGTTAATTTTACTAATTAATACTTCCTTATTACACTTACTAATTTATGGAGCTTGTGACATTCAGACAAATAATAGTAACTTCTGTTTGAAGTTGTCTAGCTTTAATTCGAGTGACAGGACTGATTTTATTTGCAAATAAATATCAATGTGAACAAGCACGGAGATTTATTAAAAAATTCAAGTTGACCAATCACATTATTTTCTAGTGTTTTTATATTCGTAGAAAAAAATTTTGATGTGGGTTGAAATTCGAGTTCTAAAACTTTCCAAAAAATTTTCCAAATTTGACCAAATTTTCAAATTTGACCAAACAATTTTCTCATCATTCCAATATTAGGCCAAAAATGAATCGTCGCAAAAGTGTCTAAGAATTATGGCTGGTAACATTTTTTGTTAAAATTGAGCTGAGTGTGAGGCTAGTACGCAAAAACAGATCGCGCCACTTCGGTGCGATTTGTTAGCAAAACTAAGGCGAAATCGTAAATTCGGGCGCCCGAGCGTCGAGTTTCATACCGTGCCTTCTCAAAGTGAGCCAAAATGTCGCGAACAAATGCGCGACCACATGAATGCTCGTGAAACAACATTTAAAAAAAATGATCATTTTTGCGATTAGCGCCAGCTAGTGGAAAAAAAATCAAAATTCCTGGGCCCGAGCGTCGATTCCCACGTGGATAAATATGAGTCATTCTGTCATTGAAAAAAGGTCGTAATATATAGGTCATGGACGAAGGCTGTCAAAAATTTTTAATATTAATTTTTGGGCACTTATTCTAGAGGTGGGACAGCCTATTCCAAACATGGAAAATATTTTTTTTCTAATCTTAAAAGATTCAATCAAACCCCTTGTCTTTGCATACAAGTATAATGAAGTTACTACTGTTCTCCGTTTATTCTTGAGGCGCAGTTTAAAGGTCCAGATTGCCTCGACCACCCCCTTAAGGGGGTGGCATAAACCCGGCATCTTGGAGTCCAATTATAACTTATAAAATAGTAAGTCATATATTTTTTCATGCTTATATAGAGTTAGTTGAACCGATTAAATATGTTTCAGCTTCAAAAAATCATTTTGGTATCCATTTTAGGAAAGATTTGAGTTCGGCGTTTTCATCTTTGAAATCGTAAAAATTTGTAAAAAAATCCGAAGCATTGATAAGATTTTCCGCATTTTTGTCCAAATTTTTTTTTTTTAATAACTGAAACATCTGTTTGGGTAAAACCAAAAAAATAGCCACCGTAACTTTTTTCATGGATTCCTACATATTTTCTGACCCGCTTGTTTGAAAAAGTCATAAATTTTCATTCTCTTTACTATCGCACTTTTTTTCAGGGTCAAAATTTAAGGTCAATTTTTATCTCAAAAAAAGCTGATTTATTCTCTACTTTTGCCAATTTTTACATTTTTCATGTCTACAAAAAACCTTTTGATATTTAAGAAATTGTTGGATGTGCCCAAAGCGACTCACGTTGAGGAGAACAATTAGCGGAGTACAATACCCCGCACAATGTCTGAAGTTTATTACCCATATCCGCAAGCTCCTTGGTACACACTCAAAATCTCGTCTAGTAGTCGGGACACGCTTACTAATGTATGGAAATGATTGCACATGTGAATAGGGCTTTTTTTGTTATTTTTACTATAGTCTAGTTATGTTTAGAAAATTTAAAAATGTAACGTTTGTAAGATAATGAAACACTTTTATTGAGGATTAAAAAATTAAAAAAAATAAATTTCCCAACATTCGTTTTCTTTATTTTCATATATTGGCCTGCTCGGCCAAATTGCAAATCAAATATACCAATCTGGCCGGGACGTATGTGGCCACTCCCCCCTTAAGCACCGGTGGTGATCAACCTGCTCAAAACGTTCGACATATCCAAGGTTACACTGGTTCCGACTGTCATACATAATTCTCTGACCATTTTAATATTTTCAGTGAAAAATGCACAAAGCGTTTTTGACCAAGATTTTGGACCTGGGAATGTTCATTTTTTAGGACCGATGTCCGCCGCGCCCGTCACTTTGATCTCCCAATGAAGGAACACTGCATCCCGGGATCAACCTCTATAGAATAATCAACCAAAAAAAACAAAAAGCCAGCAGGGGAAAGCAAATGGAGAAAAACTTCTCAGAAATATTCCCAGTTCCACTTCAATTCAGTTATAAAATCAAAAAGAAAAAAAACAACCAAAATAACAGTACGTTTATATTTTTTTAATTGGCGCCTTTTTTATGGCCAAATTTTTTTTTGTTTTTTGCGATTTTTTTCCTTTTCCCTCCTCCCCCTTTGGGGTGCGGATTTGATGAAGACGCGACACGTCATGC
>SCLH01000419.1:371526-385353 GCA_004367855.1 Oikopleura vanhoeffeni | reverse complement strand
GCAATTTAAGGTCAATTTTTATCTCAAAAAAAGCTGTTTCTCTCTACTTTTTGCCAATTTTACCCTTTTCATAAAAAAAACCTTTGATATTTAAGTAATTTTCGACTGTGCAGAGTAAAAAGGTAACTAATTAGAGTAGTACACCCAACAATGTCTGAAGTTTATTAATATCGTCTTAAAAAAATTCTATAGTCGGGTTAAGTTGGAAAATGATGCACAGTGCAAAGTGGTTTTTAGTATTTTCACAGATAGTTAGTAATGTTAAGAAATTAAAAATATAAACGTTTGCAAGAATGGACACTTTTATTGAAGATAAAAATTAAAAAAATAAATTTCCACATTTTTTTTTCTTTCAAATATTGCTCTGAAAAAATGTACCAATCCGCAGGACTTATGGCACCCCCTTAAGGGTATTAGACCGGCATGGCTAATAATCTCCAGGATGCCTCGTAATTGGTATATAGGTTGTTCTCTACCCGGTCGATCACGTAACCCGAAATCAGTGATGGAAATTGCTAAAAATTACCAAAAAAAACGTATATGATATACCCCTTAAATTGAACAACCTTAAAAAACGACCTTACCATGGCCACCCCATTACTTAATTACACATTCTAGACCATGTTTCAATTGACCAATCAGAGCGTTTTTTTTGTCAAAAGTACGCGTATGCAGTAGGTGAAAGTATCATCTTTAAAATTATCTTATAATTCAGACGTCATAGTACACAGTTAACCAGAAGCTTACATTCGCGAAAATCTCGAATCACACGATTCTTCAGTGATGACTCATCAGACGAGGAAATTTCAGAATCAGTCAAGGAGTTAATCCATAAACGTCGCAGATCTCGTGAACTCACAGAGAGTCTAGGACTTATGGTACCTATGATCTCCGAAAAAGAAATAGAATGTTCGATCAAAAATATAGAGCGATTTTCAGTCCCACTTTTGCCAAAAACAGCAATGACGCGACTAATAGATCCAGAGGAAAAAAATAAAAAAATCATGGATCAAAGACAGATGAGCATGCCAAATTTGAGAGAATATGAAAATAGTATAATCAGTAAAAACCAGTTCAAAGCAAAAAGTGTCACGTTCGATTTTGTAGAAGTTCTAGAATTCAGTGAAAATGATGATGAAGATGTGCCGGAGGAATTACCGGAAACTCAATTACCAGAAACAATTGTACCAGTAGGTTTCGACAAAGCCTTCATTAACAAACTGAAGTTTGAGAAACATTTTTGAAAATCTGAAAACACATCGTAATTTTTAAAATGCCTTGACTGATAACTCAAAATATTTATTATTTCACATTAAAAATGACTCGTATAACAACGTTTTAAGTTTATTTCGCTATCATTAACATTATCTTATTTACAGGCTGAAAATCTATGAATGAGCAAAAACCTACGGTAACTTTTTTTAAAATAAAGTTACCTACGCATTGTTTTTAGTAATACCCCCTGAGCGTACAAAATGGTCCGCTTCGAGGTGAACAACTCAAAAATGTAACAATAAATATACATAGTTATACATTTTATGTACTGTATATAGGAAATGTTATGTTACTTCACCGGATCTCCGGTAGTTGACCTCCAAAATACTTTTTTAGGGGTAAAATTAGATATTCTAACCTTGGCAGCTCCGTAGCTGCTGAAATATAATCGAAGTTTATCTGTCGTTTCTCAAAACAGATTTATTTTTAAAAACACCGGTAAACCGGACATCTGTTCAAGTAACAAAAGTTTTTCTTTTTGTTGTTATCCTTTGACTTCGGTATGTAAAACCACGCAGGGTGGCTTACCTACTACGTAAATATTTGTGAAAAATGTACAACCCTTTCCAGACCCTTTCAATATTGGCTAATGATTGAAAATTTATTATGAATATTTTAACTATAAGTTATAGTCTATAACTGTATTTCTTCAATAAATTTTATAAGTATAAGTGTAGTTACAGTAAGAAATAATGAAACGGTATCAATGGCCCATGAGTCATGGCTAGGGTCATACCCGGGAGCACTATCTGCCAAGCTAATAGCGTCAGCAATAATTCCATAGACTTAGGTAGTTTTTTTTTAGACGCGACAGATTTCACTTTTCACCACGGACTAACCGTTAGAGATATGAAAAACGGTTTTTTGCATTCAACTGAAAAGCTGAGGCCAAAATTTTTTGATTTTTTTTTGCTTGACCGGTTAACCGGTAATTCACGGTTTTACCGGTTTCTTCAGTTTCCTCTAAATAATAAACAAAATACATGAAAACCATGTTTTTATAATGAAATTTTTATGGAAATATTTTTTGTCATCACAATTTTTGAAATTTCACACCCTATGGTTGACACCCACGTTTATGTATCTCCTTAAGTTATATACATATTGGCACGGAAATATCTTACCTGGGTAAATTTTTAAGACAAAAATTTTGGCAATAATTTTTTTGACATATGACACCATCTGGGGTGTCAAATTACACGTTTATGTATCTCCTTAAGTTATATACATATTAGCACGAACATATGTTACCTGAGTAACTTTTTGAGAGAAAATTTTGGCAATATTTTTTTTGACATATACACCATCTAGGGTGTCAAATTACATTTTTTTTTGAAATATAATTGATATAGGATGCAAATGGACTTACATGGGAAACTTTCCACGACAAATTTTATGACAATATTTTGTTGCAATTCGTCACATCTGGGGTGTCAAATTACGCTATTTCGTATATTTTTGATTTCTTAACATGCCTGATGAAAATATACTTTTAGGGCAACTTTTTGAAAGATAAAGTTTCTTCAAATGAGTACAAAATTTTTGTTAACCAGCCTTTTTGTGGAGTAGTTAGATGGGGAAGTTTGTTTTTAACAATTTTCTTAACCATTGTTAAGCTAAATTACCAGGTTCTTTCGGTGGTATAATTGGACAAAATTTTGGAAATAGTATCGACAGTTTTCATAAGATACTGCCGTTGAACTTCCTCCCCATCAACATTAATATATTTCGTGTTCTTAGAGTTATTCTCATATTTTGGAATCCCAATGAAAGCAAAAATTTGTAGAAAATAAAGGCGTGTTATTCGCTTTACTTCATGCTTATATATTACAAAAGTGAAAATCCAACACAATGAAAACTACAATCCTGTCCCCTTGGGTACTATATTCCGGCCTTTCAAAAAAACCACGACTTTCTGTATATTTGTTGGATTGTCAAACTGAAACTTCGGTCTTTCTTTTGATTCAAAATTTCCTCTCATGTTATAATTTTGATCTATTAATGTCCAGTTTATTGAAAGTTTCGCCTTGTTGGCGAGAACTCAATCATCCTCATCATCGAGCAATATTGAAAGAAGTTTATCATTTTCACCAAGAACAGAAAGTTTGAATTGTCTGACAAAAATTCGTTTTCAGCAGTCAAGTTTGCTAAGATATTGGATGAGACATACCAACAAATTTTTTAAATATTTTGACTGCATTTTGTCCAATCACGTCAATTTCAAATTTTATTTTTTCTTTAAAATTAAAAATGATAAAATTAAGCAAAAATGCTAATTTGTGTTTTTAAATGTTTTTCCATGCAAAATAAATTGAATGCAAGTGTTATTGACACCCCAGATATTCAGACTTCAAACGATTATTCATAAAATTTTCGTCTTTGAAAGTATGCCCATGTGAGTCCATTTCCATCCAAATATCTATAATATTTATTTGCAGTGTAATTTGAGACGCTACGTTATCTCATATGTCAAACAATTATCGCCAAACTTTTTTCTCTCAAAAGTTACCCTAAAACTATATTTTCATGCAGGTATGTTAGAGCTTAAAAAGATACAAAAGTGTAATTTGACACCCTGGATGGTGTCGAATTAACAAAAAAATATTGCCAAAAAATTTGTCGTGAAAAGTTGCCTATGTTAGTCTATTTCCATCTGTACATCCATTATTAAAAAAAAATGTAATTTGACACCCTAGATGGTGTCATATGTCAAAAAATTATTGCCAAATTTTCTCTCAAAAATTTACCCAGGTCAGTATATGTTCGTGCTAATATGTATATAACTTAAGGAGATACATAAACGTGTAATTTGACACCCTAGCGGTGTCAAATTTCAAAATTTGTGATGACAAAAAATTTTCCATAAAATTTCATTATAAAAACATGGTTTTCATGTATTTTTGTTATTTATTTAAAGATAAACTGAAGAACCGGTAAAACCGTGAATTACCGGTTAACGCGTCAAGCAAAAAAAATCAAAAATTTTGGCTCAGCTTTTTCAGTTTTCAGTTGAATGCAAAAAAACGTTTTTCATATCTCTAACGGTTGTCCGTGGTGAAAAGTGAATCTGTCGCGCTTAAAAAAAACACTTATAGGGTCAATCTTCTCAAAAAACAAAATCCGACCATGAAAATTTTTTTTTGAGTCACCTGGTGGTTCTCCTTCAAATTCCACAAGCCATTTACTTTCATTCCTTGGTGAATTTATTGTATTAAAACACGATTTTTCTCCCGGGTATGACCTAGTCATGGCCGATGACTGACAAGTTGATGATACGGTATCATGGGCCGTGGCTCTATCTACAAAACTAAAAGCTTAACCTATTATTTTAAGGCTTCATGGAGCGAAAATTTCCCAAAAAGACTATTTCGATCATTAAATATTTTTCTTGCCACCTAGTGGTCACAATTTGATTACTCAAATAGACAACTTTTTGCACTTTGAAATACGCTTCACGCTACAAATAAGCATTTTTGGTATTTCTCTGAAGCTCTTATTTTCAATATACTTTATATAATATATTTCAAGCTTTCGTCCATGGCGAGGGTTTAAAAATTTTTAAATATATTTTAATTGGCGGTAATTTCTTCCGATGCAATTTTCATTTCGCAAGTGAAAAAAAACATACAGTATGTCACATACTAAAGGGACCGTCAGCTGGGACTCGATTTTTTTAAAGTTTCTCATTTTCAATAATTTTTCGTATCTAGGGTAATCGATATCAGGCAACCGGAAATGATCTTTACAATTTTCAAAACTGACCACAAGTGCCGCAGAGAGCAAATTTTAGCATTTTTCCCTAGACATACTGTATATCACTGAGAATATGTAAAATAAGAGTCCCACACCCTGTATTTCATAATAGCCTATACTCATAGGTAGGGAGCGCACGAGGAAAACTACGAGAGAACACATTATTTGATACAAATTCTTTGACCTCACGGGTGACCTCACTATGAGACTCACTCTACTGTTATGGTTTGTTATTTAGAGGGTATTTTGGTCCATTATAGAACTTTTCACGCAACGTTTTCACTGGACAACCACTTTTTTCGATTTCTTTAAAGTAATTTTTGATGTTTTTTTTGTCGAGAACCGATAATTTTTTGCTTGATGTCAGCCGGAAAAACCGTAAAATCTAAAAAACGGCTCTTGCAGTGTCGCGACATGTCGTGTTGTTTTTGAAAGTTGTTGCTGACCTAAATTTAGAAAAGATCGTATGTGCTGGTTTCGAGCTATCTCACCGCGATAAAATACCTTCTTGAATAATCGAACCTAGGCTCGTATTTTTTAATAGGGACGTAATAAAACGGTTAAATAGCTCGGAAGTGGCACATGCAATACTTTTGAAATTTGGGTCATAATATGATATATACTTTGTAATTGTAGACCCATTGCCAGCTTTTCATTCAATTTCAATAATCAAGCCTAAAAGATAGCAAAAACGTGTTATATGACTACGAATGGGTCAATTTCATATTTGATAATTTTTTCGAACTCCCTTGATTTTTTTGACCCGATCCAGAAGTTTTTACAAAAATCCTAAGAGGGGTTTCGCGACACCGAATAATTTCCTGTAAATTACGAGCCGCTATGTATACAACGTTAAATAATTTTAATTTTTAATAGATAAACATGCTCGAGCATCGATGGAAACTGAAAATACCGAAAGCTTGGAGAATGAGTTTGGAAAATGAAGATTATCGGATGAAGCATGAATTTCACGAATCAAGAAAATGCTGGAATAGCAACAAGATCTAATAGGTCAGATTTACTTAAATCAGTTGTCTGTCGTTAACAAAGATGTTGAGATTAATCGACATGGAAAATTATCCAGATCTGGTAAGAGCATTTTTTAGTGGTACGATTCCCTTGAACCCGATCCGAAAAATGAGCATTACATTTTGTATTACGGTTACGTCAGGGTGCGCAAGGTTTTTTAAGGGGACACTGCGAATCAGCTGGAGAACTAGAATAGTGACAAAGGTTTTTTTGCCTATGAATCCTTGATTAGCAATAAACGATGGAAATCGTCATGACAATTTCTGTTCAGGAATCACCGCAACAACCGATGTTGGCGAATCACCGTAATCACGGGAAAAAAAATCACTATTGCATATTCGGTCTCGATTCATATATGAATATCGTTTTTTGATTCTTGTCTGGTTCTCCTGACACAGATAGTCCCAAAGTCATTGATAATGTAGGTCGTACAATTTTAGCTGTTCGGTTTTGGCGAAGCTTGATAAAACCCCAATTTTTCATTCTTAAACTTGTATCCGACACGCTCGCATTCCGGTAACATTCGCTGATTTTTAATTTCAAATTATTTTGCGGATTTTTAAGGGATTTCCAATTATGTCTCAAGTTCCTCATTTTGGAACCTTCATCCGCAACCTACCATAGAATATGCCTCAGACAGAGCAATGATTAGAAATTAGATATAAAGTAACATATTATCTCGTTTAAACTTAAAAAAGGCTGAAATCTTAGCAGGATTTGGAAAAACTTCAGGGGAACCCTCAAGGGATTTTAATTTTTTGCATCTTTTGGCATTTACCGAAAATCAAGTGTTCCGGCTTTTTTATACCATATGGTAACTTTTTTAGCTACCCCCTGTCCGAGTGACCTTTAACCCTAAGTGGTGTCGCATATAAAAATTGCCGCTCAAGGCATTCCGCCTACAGTGAGCTCTCAATTTTAAATGTTGTCCAGTAAGCTAAGGCAGTGAATCCTTGGTAATTTTGTTTGGCATAAGGTGGTTTTTTTTTAGGAGCTACCCAATGACGGCTTTCTGGGTATTTTGAAACCCCATAAGACTATATATATTGGAGATCGAGAATTTAATTTCCGCGACTCGCGTTTGGATTTTGTTTTTGAATTTCTGACGGCGGTTGACCGGTAATAGCGATTTCCGGTCGGTTCCAATTTTCAAAGTTGTTTTCAATCAGGCCAAATCGGTCTGTAGACTAATACGGGCACAAGGAGTTCGAATCTTGGTATCAGATTTTTATTGATGACGTCATTATGAGTCATTTTGGGTCACTTTAGATGACGTCATAGAAAATCTTACATACTTGTACAAACACGGTAACTTAAGAAAAACGCGCAATAAGGGTTAATTTGACACGGGGAGTTCAAATGAACCATATTCACTAATAACAACATTATACGTCAATTTGGGTAATAGGGGAATTCATATAAAGAAGATAAGAGAAAACCGTGGACAAGAATAAATCTGGCGGAGGTAGTGATTATGACTCATAATGACGTCATCGATGTAATCTGATAATCAGATTCGAACTCCTGTGTCCGAATTAGTTTACAGACGAATTTTGGGCCTGATTGAAACAACTTTGAAAATTGGACTACCCGGAAATCCGCCATTACCGGTCAAACTGGTCAATTCAAAAACAAAATCCACGCGAGTCGCGAATTAAATTCTCGATCTGCCAATATAAGTCTTAATGGGGTTTCAAATACCGAAAGCCCGTCATTTGGGCGTAGCTTCCTAAAACAAAAACACCTAAGGAAGTTGAAACGGTCATATTTTTTGCATTCGACATTTCATATTCTAGAATTTTTTTTTTTTTTTTTTTTTTTTTTTTTTTTTTTTTTTTTTTTTTTTTTTTTTTTTTTTTTTTTTTTTTTTTTTTTTTTTTTTTTTTTTTTTTTTNATGAAAATTTTTTTTTGAGTCACCTGGTGGTTCTCCTTCAAATTCTGCACAAGCCATTTACTTTCATTCCTTGGTGAATTTATTGTATTAAAACACGATTTTTCTCCCGGGTATGACCCTAGTCATGGCCCATGACTGACAAGTTGATGATACGGTATCATGGGCCGTGGCTCTATCTACAAAACTAAAAGCTTAACCTATTATTTTAAGGCTTCATGGAGCGAAAATTTCCCAAAAAGACTATTTCGATCATTAAATATTTTTCTTGCCACCTAGTGGTCACAATTTGATTACTCAAATAGACAACTTTTTGCACTTTGAAATACGCTTCACGCTACAAATAAGCATTTTTGGTATTTCTCTGAAGCTCTTATTTTTCAATATACTTTATATAATATATTCAAGCTTTCGTCCATGGCGAGGGTTTAAAAAATTTTAAATATATTTTTAATTGGCGGTAATTTCTTCCGATGCAATTTTCATTTCGCAAGTGAAAAAAAACACATACAGTATGTCACATACTAAAGGGACCGTCAGCTGGGGACTCGATTTTTTTAAAAGTTTCTCAATTTCAATAATTTTTCGTATCTAGGGTAAATCGATATCAGGCAAACCGGAAATGATCTTTACAATTTTCAAAACTGACCACAAGTGCCGCCAGAGAGCAAAATTTTAGCATTTTTTCCCTAGACATACTGTATATCACTGAGAATATGTAAAATAAGAGTCCCACACCCCTGTATTTCATAATAGCCTATGACTCATAGGTAGGGAGCGCACGAGGAAAACTATCGAGAGAACTACATTATTTGATACAAATTCTTTGACCTCACGGGTGACCTCACTATGAGACTCACTCTACTGTTATGGTTTGTTTATTTAGAAGGGTATTTTGGTCCATTATAGAACTTTTCACGCAACGTTTCACTGGACAACCACTTTTTTCGATTTCTTAAAGGTAATTTTTGATGTTTTTTTGTCGAAGAACCGATAATTTTTTGCTTGATGTCAGCCGGAAAAAACCGGAAATCTAAAAAACGGCTCTGCAGTGTCGCGACATGTCGTGTTGTTTTGAAAGTTGTCTGCTGACCTAAAATTTAGAAAAGATCGTATGTGCTGGTTTCGAGCTATCTCACCGCGATAAAATACCCTTCTTGAATAAATCGAACCTAGGCTCGTATTTTTTAATAGGGACGTATAAAACGGTTAAATAGCTCGGAAGTGGCACATGCAATACTTTTGAAATTTTGGGTCATAATATATAACTTTGTAAATTGTAGCCCCATTGCCAGCTTTTCATTCAATTTCAATAATCAAGCTAAAAGATAGCAAAAACGTGTAATATGACTACGAATGGGGTCAAATTTCATATTTGATAATTTTTTCGAAATCCTTGATTTTTTTGGACCCGATCCTGAAGTTTTTACAAAAATCCTAAGAGGGGTTTTCGCGACACCGATAATTTCCTGTAAATTACGAGCCCTATGTAACAACGTTAAATAATTTTAATTTTTAATAGATAAACATGCCTCGAGCATCGATGGAAACTGAAAATACCGAAAGCTTGGAGAATGAGTTGGAAAATGAAGATTATCGGATGAAGCATGAAATTTCACGAATCAAAGAAAATGCTGGAATAGCAACAAGATCTAATATGGTCACAGATTTACTTAAATCAGTTGTCTGTCTTAACAAAGATGTTGAGATTAACGACATGGAAAATTATCCAGATCTGGTAAGAGCATTTTTTAGTGGGTACCGATTCCCTTAGACCCGATCCGAAAATGAGCATTACATTTTGTATTACGGTTATCGTCAGGGTGCTGCAAGGTTTTTTAAGGGGGACACTGCGAACTCAGCTGGGAGAACTAGAATAGTGACAAAGGTTTTTTTGCATATGAATCCTTGATTAGCAATAAACGATGGAAATCAGTCATGACAATTTCTGTTCAGGATCACCGCAACAACCGATGTTGGCGAATCACCGGTAATCACGGGAAAAAAATCACTATTGCATATTCGGTCTCGATTCATATATGAATATCGTTTTTTGATATCTTGTCTGGTTCTCCTGAAACAGATAGTCCCAAAGGTCATTGATAATGTAGGTCGTACAATTTTAGCTGTTCGGTTTTGGCGAAAGCTTGATAAAAACCCCAATTTTTCATTCTTAAACTTGTATCCGACACCGCTCGCATATCCGGTAACATTCGCTGATTTTTCAATTTCAAATTATTTTGCGGATTTTTAAGGGATTTCCAATTATGTCTCAAGTTCCTCATTTTGGAACCTTCATCGAACCCTACCATAGAAATATGCCCTCAGACAGAGCAAATGATTAGAAATTATATAAAAGTAACATATTATCTTCGTTTAAACTTAAAAAGAGCTGAAATCTTAGCAGGATTTGGAAAAACTTCAGGGGAAACCCTCAAGGGATTTTAATTTTTGCATCTTTTGGGCATTTTACGAAAATCAAGTGTTCCGGCTTTTTTATACCATATGGTAACTTTTTTAGGCTCACCCCCCTGTCCGAGTGACCTTTAAAGGAGTGGGTGTCGCAAATTTGAGCCTCTTCCAAGGTCATTTCCCCGTCCAACTAGCAAAAGTGATATTCAAAAACATTTGTAACTAACAGAACCAACTTTGCGGTAATTTTGAACTTAACAGTAATCTGATACAATCCACCTACGCTTTTAAAAAAGCCTCTTAAAAAGACACGCAGTTCGTACCGACTCTTCAATTTTCATCATTTTTTGTCTGAGGCTCCGGAAAAAGCCTAACAAATCGTGCAAAATTGCTTTTTGATTTTAAAATTTTGCTTTCGGCGGACAAAAACGCAAAAAACTAAAAATTAAAATTCTGAAATGATCAGTTTGGGAGGCTCAGGCAAAAGCTATCTCCTCCCACAGTTTAACCCTTGTGAGCACAGAGCCACAATTGTGGCCCCAGCATACCTAAAACATCCAAAAAAGGCCAAAAAAACGGGATCGTAGAATCTTTTCTTTCAACACATTACAAGAAATTTAAATTCGGTTCCAAAATAATTGATTTTTTTTTTCGAATGTTCGGTTCCAGAATTACGGGAGTTGATTTATTAGGATTTTTCGCCTATGTTTCACTTCCGGAAATTATTTCGGAACTAGACAAAAATACAAATGTGAGATTAGTCAGTTTTTAGGAAAGTGTTTTTGTGCATGCATAACAGTTAAAATAAAATTATTGATATCTAGGGGCAGATATTTTTTTTCGGAAGTGAAAGTTCCTAAATTTTCAACTTCAAGTATCCCATGAAAAATTTAGTTTCCTAAAAGTGAATTTAAGCAATCAAAAATGTCCACAGTTGTACTTCATTACATATTTACTTATAAATAAACGAAAAAGTGTAATAATCTGCTTTTATAGGGAAAAAATAACATTTTCATCAAAAATCATGATTTTTCCATCAAAAATTTTGACTTATTTATAAATAACTTTTGATTTGTGAGATAAAAATCAAACGGACAAAACTATGACGTAGGCGCCGATACTTGTGCATCGTTTAGACATAAATGTAACTTTTGAAGACAACTGTGACAGTGTATTAGCGTGATATGATGTGCCTTGCTTTCTCACTATATTTTCTAGAACAAAAAAGTAAAATTCTAGAATATGAAATGTCGGATGCAAAAATATCATCTTTCAACTTCCTCATGCAGAAAAAATTGAAAATTCCAACTGCCTAACCCGTGTGAGCACAGAAAAAAAAGTTCCGCCAAGGCACCGACACCTATATATAGGTGACTGTCAACCGCGTATTACAGAAAGCCCAAGGTAGTTAGAGTTTCATTTTTTCTTGCCATAAGAAAGTTCAAACGATATATTTTTGCATCCGACATTTGATATTCTAGAATTTTGATTTTTAGTTCTAGAAATTTCACTGATAAGAGCAAGGTACAGCACTATCACGTTGATACAAGTCTACAGTGGTGTTCACAAATTATTGTTGGTATTGGAATCGATGCACAAGATCTGACCTATGTCATCGTTTTTTTCTGATTTGATTTATATATAATCAATCAAATATTAATATTTAAAATAGGTTTAAAATTTTGATGAAAAAAATCCAACAAATTTTCATAAAAAATGGTTATTTTCCCCTATAAAAGCAGATAATACACTTCTATATTATTTCTGGTCGATATACTAATCAAGTGACTCTGTGGACAATATTAATTGCTCGAATTAATTCTTTTAATAATTAAAATATTTTCGTGAAATACTTAAAATGAAAATTTGAATATCACTTTTGAAAAAAAAAATATCTGTTCCTGTATACCAATTAAATCTTGTTTGAGTGTCAACCATGGACAAAACACTTTCCTAAAAACTGGCTATTTTCAAATTTTAATTGACGCAATAGGTCCGCATTTAATTTTTTTAGAGGTAAAAGATTGGAAAAAAATCTCAAAAAATCAACGCCTCCGTAAAATTTGAACAAAATTTCCAAAAAAAAAATAAGTCACTTTTTTGAAATCCTTTGCAAAATTCTTTATAATGTGATTCGAAGGAGACAATTCTACGATGGTTTTTTTGGCATATTTTAGTGATTTTAAATATGCAGTCACTATAATATGGTGTTGTGCTCACACGGTTAAGCTTTCTGTAAACAACGTTCAAAGTAGAGCCACAATTGTGGCTCTGGTGCCTGACGGAACTTTTTTTATATGCTCACAAGGGTTAAGAGAGTACAGTTTCGACTCATACTGGCGGCTTTTTTTCAGCGAGATAATCAGTTGACGAGTTTTCTCGAAGATGGTGTGAACCGATTTTGAAATTCCAAGAACAGATGGGAGTCAATGATTCGATACCTGCATAACGCTCTTCGATTTTCAACCCGGAATACCGGAATTCCGGTAATTACCGGTCAAATCTTAAATTGTCGGTTTCTCTGTCACTGTGGGTGATATGAGACTGATTTTTTTTACTTTCGTTTTCAAATTTTCTGGGCAATATTTTTTTGGGTCAAATTTTGAATATGACCCCAAAGGCCAAATTTGGAAAATGACCCGCATGGGGTCTATTACATTGCAATATGAAAAGGAATTCTATGGCGAATTCCAAAATATAAAAATATTTTTTCTGATGTTATGACCCGGAAATGTCGATATTGATATTTCGGCCCCTAAATTTCAAACCCTCGATATTTCGAGATTCGTGAACCCCGAGGAGTCATTTCAGCACCAAAGACACTTGAATTTTTCAGCAAATATTTCAGGTCATATTATGTAATATGACCCCAAAAAGTCAAATTACAAAAATGACCCGTATGGTTTACATTACATTGCATATGAAAGGAAATTTTAATGAAGATTTCAAAAATATAAAAATTTAATTTGTTTATGTAATATGACCCCATTATCAACAAAACTATTTTTAGCCTGTTTAGACATTTTTCATTAGTTTTCTCTATTTGGGATTAATAAAAGCAATCATTTCACACGAAAAAGTGGGTTTCAATGTTTTCCAAAAAAATTACTCAGAAAAATTCTGAAAAAAAATGAAATTTCGAACTTTTTTTGGGATTTTTTTTTTTTGAATAAGTTTATGCTTCTGAGTGTTCCCTAGCAATTTCGTGCTATTTTTACACCCCAAAGTACCCTAAAAAAGGTGCGACCGCTACCTCTTTAACCCCCAACTGCACGAGATGTCCTACCCCCCACCTGCACGAGAGTGTTTCAGAAACACACACATTGACTATGTGACATAGATAGGGTGCGCAGCGTCAAAATTCTAAGTTTTAAATTAAATGATTTTCATCTTAAAAAAGTGTTCCGCCTACGCATTTTTTTTGTCAAAATGACCAAAAAATTTTTCGAAAAATTTTATTTTTTCA
>SCLH01000419.1:319539-332122 GCA_004367855.1 Oikopleura vanhoeffeni | reverse complement strand
ATTGACATAAAAATTACACTAGGCAGGTTCTTCGATATAATATAAGTTATACTGTTCTGTAAAACCGGATTGGCAGCAAAAGGGCAAAAATCACTATTTTGGCATTTTCGGTCTAGAAAACTTGATTTTTTCTAACGGATAAAAATTTGAAAGAAACACCGAAAGAAGATTTTTTTCAAAAAAAACAACTTTACAATCAGCTTCACCAGAATTTATATTGCGATTTGAAAATATACTTTTTGGATCTAAATCGTGCTTTGAAGTACATGAATTCAATAATTTTTGGAAAAATAAAGTTTTCTAGACCGAAAATGCCAAAATAGTGATTTTTTGCCAGATATGATATCTGAGATATCTAATTCTGAAACAGACCAACTAGATCGATATCTTTGCTTTGGTTCTTATTTAAGATGGGGACAAACGGAGTTTGAGATAAGTCGGAATCTGAAAATACGATTCGTCTCATATGAAGCGAGATTTTAAAAAAACGGTGGAATAACAGAAACCGAAATAACCGGCGCAATATCAAGTAAAAAGTTATAATATAGTATAACTTTTACAATACTAATTATGTAATTGGAATATACTTGATATTGCGCCAGTTATTTCGATTTATGTTATTTCACCAGTTTTCACCAGTATAGCCTATACTGTATAGCGTTTATCGAAAACCGCTTTACCGTTGAAAATACCAGAAATCTAAACCCGGCTCTGTAGTGCAATAGCCAGTTATTATATAAGTTATATATAATATAACCCAATATATGAGGAAAATTGTATTTGCCGGTTCGTTATAATAAACTACGTTTGTACCTACTTAAAAACGGACAATTGACTTTTAGCTAATTGTTAATTGGTTGAAAACTTACCGCTGAATCCAAATACATGGGTCTGAATGGATTTTGTGATTCTGGTTCAACTCTTTTTGATTTATAATTTGCTGCATTTTGAACTGATGAGGCCATATCGCCACGGGTTAGTGTGCCGACACATCGACTGATCACTCCCGTACGGGATAACATTCTAAAATTAAAAATATTGAAACAAAATTGTAGATTGGAATGGTATAATGTGGCAGTGATAAATGACATTATATCAACGGCAGGGTTTGTTTTAATTAAAAAGTCTTTTAACCCCCCATTTGCGCCGTTGTGTTTTGAAACACAGAGCTTACAAAATTGTATTCGAGTGTCTTATATGGGTCACCGGAATAAACTCCACAAACTTCCCCTTAATTTTTAATTTCATGAATTTTAACGATTTTGGGGGGATGCATATTTACAACTTTTTTCTCGGCCAATCCGAATGTGACAGTCTAATGCATATCGATCATGATGCCTTTTAAAAGAATAGGGAATAAGAGATTTAAGTTACTCGGGCATCATGATGCATATAAGCCGGAAAATGCATTATTTCTATGTTTTCTATCAACAAAAATTTCACTGTTATTTTTATTTCTACAATTATGTTATTTTCATTAATTGTGCCTGAGGCCAGATTATTTCTCCGCTAAAATTTAACGATTGCTCATGAGTACTTTCGAAAAATAGTTTTACTTATATTCAAAAATTATTAAATAACAAATGTGGGCAAATTAAAGTTAATTTTTACGGAATTAATTTTTTACGGAAACAGCCAGGAACGCCAGATTTCGCACTGTAGACTTTTTCTGAACTTACAAAAAGGTAATATCAGCTTGACAATGAATTATCGAAACGTTGCCTTAAATAAATGAAATTCAAAAAATGTTTATTTCTAACTTTGTGATTATTTTTTTTACTTTACTAAAATTTTATTTTTGACCGCCTTAAAAAGTTTTTTTTAATCCGGTTTTAAGGGGGTACTGGTCGCTGGCTTTATGGGGCCTGGCTTTATTGGGCATAATAAATGCTCCAAAATGACCCGGGGTGATAACACAACTGTAACACACTTGTACTACCGACCAAATCATCACAACAAAATTTTNTTTTTTTTCTAAGTATTTTTTTCAAAATGAACTAAAAAAATTACGTTTGCTTTAATTTAACAACTAAAACGTCAAAATATCATCTTGACGTAAGCCAACTTTCTGATCAGTGTTTCCGTGGCTTGTTTTTGAAAAAATCGAAGCTCATATTTTTCGAAAATTTTTTCACGAGACCTTCAAAAATTCATATTTTGAGTTTGGGGTCGAAATTTGAAGAAAAAGCTCTAGAAGATTTTTTTATTTGTTTCGAGCTACCTTCTATAACAATTTGAGTTCATTTTGAAATTCAACCTAGGTCCTAGGAGATAGATTTTGCGGTGGTTTATCGCATATTCTAGAAAAAATATAGCACTTATCGACAAAAACGCTCTAGAGAAGTTTTAAATACTAATTATACAGGTTATGTTAAAATTTAGGTATATTTCAAAATAAAACCTAGGATAAGATAGATAAACCATTTTGGCTTANCAAGTTTTTATCGAGAAAACCAATTCCAGCGACCAGTACCCCCTTAAAAGTCATATTATCGAATTCAAGCATAATTTCAAGAAAAATTAGGTAAATTTTTTTAGCAGCGACAGTTCCTGAAGATAAGAACCAATAAGCGACCGTTATTAGGCTCAGACAGTCGCTGGTTGGTTATTTTGCGTAAAATCTGTCGCTGCTTAAAAAAAGTTACCTTAATTATTTGCGCGAACTGTGTTTCAAAAAACAAATTCGTATGTAACGAAAGATCGTGCGCAGCTAAGGGTAAACAAAATATTTAAAACAAAATTTAATAATTTTTTGAAAAATATGTTAGTTTCTGAATATCAACACAGTGTGACTTTTCCACTTATCTAAACAATTTTTAAAAGAAAATATTTCGTAAAAATATCGCACCCTGTTTTAGAATAATACGCGGAAATGAAATACTGTTTTATGATACGGTAGGTTGGTGGCTCAAGATACCTTCACCAAAAATGGCAGTTAAAAACCAACCAAAACTAACTTCTACTAAAAAAATGAACTAAATCTGAATTTACAAAAAAAATATACTGTCACAATGCCATACAATTTCTGGGTCCTATAAATCCTGTACCCTGAAATATAATAATGAATCGAGAAGCCAATCAACGGGCGCTGTCCCAACTTTTCCTTGCTTTACCATTTTCGTTGGCTTGTCCGAGTGGTGCAGAATCATGTAAGTATACTGAAAATCTGGCTTGGATTGGATGACTTCTGCGTCAGATTGAACCGCGTCATTATCTGGCTTGGGTTCTCTGGCTACGATTCGAGCACCGGCATTTTTGGCAATTTCAGACAATTTATTTCTTTGTTCATGCTGGACGGTGCGGTCGAAATAAATTTTTAAACCTGCCAGAATTCCTAGGTCTTGATTGTGCATGGAGAGGAGGGCTCGACGAGGAGCCTTGTCGTAACACTAAATAAAAGTTTATTGAAGCTACGACGATTTAAATTATTGTTTCGTCCATTGCACTCTTTACAAAAATAATATGAGTATATTCGTTAATTAGGCCTAACGATCAAAGATTAGGCTACCCGATAAAAAGGTCGTACGAATCTAAAAGAATATGAGCTAACGTGGTATTTTAACTTTTTAATAAAAGTAAATAGATAACAAAAAAAACGATATAAAAAATGGTACCCTCACTCAGTGGCGCTGTTGTAGGTGGCGAAAAATTTTTTTTGGCGAATAAGTCCGTAATTTTTTTCCCGGATGGTATTTGTCGTGGAAAATCTCGCGTACTATTTTGAAATTTTAGTTTTCTAGACATACATGTCCCGGTAATAATAGTTATTCTCAATAGGCTTAATTAATTCTTAGTTATAAATTATAATATATATAAGTTATAAGTAAGTTATATATAAGTTATTAAGTTATATATTATAACTTATAATGCCAAATAAAGAGCTCAGTTTTTGAAATACAGTAGAAAAAATCATTTTGAGATAAAAATAATATCATAATTTTCTAATTTCAATAATCTTTAAGGGGGTGGCATAAGTCCAGCAGATTGGTACATTTTTTCAGGGCAATATATGAAAGAAAAAAATGTGGAAATTCATTTTTTTATTTTTTATCTTCAATAAAAGTGTTTATTCTTACAAACGTTTACATTTTTATTTTATTAACTAACTATAGTTANTTTTCACTGGCCAAAAAATCAGCCTTCTAGCACTTCATACGGCTTCGCTAGAACTGGATCACATTTACCTGTAAAATCACGAAAAATTGACCTTAAAATCGATTTTTTTTTGAAAATTTTTCATAAAAAAAAAAATCCTAGGTCTTGAAATGACCAGAAAAAAATTCTCTACAAGATAGGTTAAAAACATCGATACCAATTTTTGAGTTTTGAAATTTCTTATTTCAAATCGTCATATTAAATTGGCGAATTTGAAATTAATTGTCAAATTTTTGAGAAAGTTTCTAAATTTTTTAAAAATTTTTTAAATTTCTGAGAAATTTGTCAAATTTCAAACAAAGAAATCTTTAAGAAAATTTCAAATAATAAAAAAAATTTCCGAAAAGTTTGAAATTCGAAATTTAAGTAAAAATCTCAAATCTTAACAAAAGTTTTAATTTTTATTATAAATGATCCAAATTTTTATAGAAATTGTACATTTTTAAACTTGAAAACTTTCTTCGGCCGATTTGTAGCTCATTTTGACAAAATTAAATGCAAAATATAATATCCCTTTTTTTGGCCTTCGGCCGATTGGGGAATCATTTTTCTACAAAATTTAATACAAAATATAAAATCCTCCTTTATCGGCTTTCGGCTGATTTGAGGCTCATTTTTCAACAAAATTTAATACAAAATATAATATCCTCCTGAATCGGCCTTCGGCTGATTTNTAGTGAAACATGTTAATCTCTTGCAAATGTTCTGGAGAATACTTGAGAAACATTTAAGTCGTTTTGCAAATTAAGCTCGGAGGAGATAGATTTTGATGTCTGAAATTGTAGAAAATCGTCGGTTTTTTTGTCGTTCTAGAATTGTTAATTTGCCAGATCAAAAAAAATTGTCTTTAAAGATTCACATGCCACCGTTACGTGATCTCTGTAAATTGGATCTCAATTTGATATACCGTCTGGGAGGAGATAGATTCTGCAGTTTTGAAAGTGTCTTATTGTTAACAAACTGTACCTATTGGTGTGATGGTAAAAAATAATTTGTGACGCATTTTTTGCAAGATCTACAAATAAGCGTTTTCTCATGAGCTCTTAGTTTTTAGTATATTTCACCGAGAAAATGTCAAATCAGAGTCGCATACGGTATGCGGCATACCCCCCTAAAATTGACAATTTTTGTCATTTTGAGTAGCCTCAACAATCATTTTCTGACTTGTGACACAATTCAAAAATATGTTTCCTAGTATAATTTAATCATGCCGTTTCATTTTCGGTGTCAAAAATGACTTTTGAGCATTTATTTTTCAACCAATCAGCGATCGGCAAAATTTTTGAATTTTTCTGAAAAAATAAATTTGAATGAATCTTCAAAAAATTTCCTTTCGGATGGTTACTTTCATTAATTTTTTATAATTAGCTTTCCTGTAAATGCTAAATACCGTGTTGCTTTTTACACCACCAAATCATGGAATTGCTTCTAGCACCACCTGTGGTCATATGAGACCCATATTTGCTAATACCGTTTCCACAAAGTCGATGCTTGCGCATCTTTTCAGCACCCTAAATCATTGATTTAAAATAATTCGAGTTTTTGGACACTTCCATTACCGGTGATTCACCACGTGATCCTGACTGTGCATAAAATTAAAGATGTCAATCTGTAGCAGAATTTTACGTGCTACACAAAAAAAGTTAGTAAGCATTGCGAAAAAAGATGCACATTTTGCTTTGTGTTGAAAAAACAATTTTTGACCACCTTGAACAGCGCCACCGAGTAATTGGATGCAAAAAAAATAAAAATAAAATTTTAAACGTCAAAAACTGTCTTTGATCTGAAGTTTTCAAACTCATAGGACGTTTTTATCAGGCGATGATATTTTGCTCGGGAGGCCTTTTTAGTGATTTATCGATTTTGCTCTCTTGCGTCACTTGTGGATAGTTTTTTTAATTTTAAGGATCATTTTCGCGATTTCTGGTGACGATTTGCCGTGTGGTGAAATTTTGGGTCAAATTGAGACATTTTCGACGTCTAAAATTTGATACCCTTGAAATTTGAACTTACACCTACTGTGAGAGCCTGGGGTCGAATTTCAAAATTTTGAGAAAAATGGGTCTAGGGAAACCTACACGAATTCTGAAACCACTAACAACTTGTCGAATTATAATAACGCAGATATTTTGTTTTTCGCACAATTTATCGATTTTTTTTAGATTATTTTAGCGATTTATCGATTTTGCTCTCTTGCGTCATCTGTGGATAGTTTTTTCAATTTTTAGGGTCATTTTCGTGATCTCTGGTGACGATTTGCCATGTGGTGAAATTTTTGGTCAAATTAAGACATTTTCGACGTTCAAAATTTGATACCTTCTAAATTTGAACTTACACCTCCTGTGAGACCCTGGGGTCGAATTTCAAAATTTTGAGAAAATCGTCCCTAGGGAAACCTACACGAATTCTGAAAACACTAACAACTTGTCGAATTATAATAACGCGGAGATTTCTTTCGCACAATTTTTCGAACTTTCAAAGCCTCCAGCCACCTTGTGGTNTTTTTCTCAAAATTGGTTTTCGCCTACGATGAACACACTGAGCACAAAATCAAAGAAATCTGAGACTATCGATTTCAAAAAGGTCTTATCGTATTCAAAATCCACCATTGTGGATCCACAGAAAAACAACCAGCTGATTTTGTGACATCGTTTAAAGTAGTATTTTACTACAGGTAATTTATCCTGCGCAGAAATTTGAATCTATTATATATTTGCTATTAGTAGTAGTACTACTGTAGTACGATCGGATTTCTACTTTGCGTCCACATAATTTATGTTGGAAATACTAAAAAGTTACGCGTCTTTATATAGGACTTGGCAAACTTGTAAAAGGAAATGTCCGGCCTTATACGAAAACCCTGGCAAACATTTTTGGGAAAAAGTTCGTCCTACTGAAAGAACTCTATTGTTCCTTTCAAGCGGAATGGTTGTGATACGTGGTAATCGTTGCGTAAGCATCCTCCATTTTGTCAAGATCTAGGTAAAATCGCTCAGAAAACTAAATAAATCAAAATATCGATACCCGCTACATTAATATGGTATTTGAAAACAGTAATAAAAACTTTTCAATTTTTATTTTACAGCCGTTTTTCTTTAAAAAGTTTTTTGAAAATCTCGCATTTTTGAAAATTTTGCACAAATTAAAAAAAAAATGCACAAAAACATTAAAATTTTCATCATCTGATTTCAATTATCCCTCTTATTCTATAATTTGGCCTCCGCGCCGCGGAGTCCGCGGGTGAACGCCTGTAGTTATCGGAAAATTTTCCCAAATTATGTTTACACAACTTTTTTTTGTGTCCTCATTCTCCGAATTCTCGGAATGAGACGAGTAGATCAAGTAACTATTGCCTAAAAACGGGAGGGGGAGTTTGAACCCATGGATCGTTATCGATATTTGGGTCTAAAACAAAGTGATATTTCCCTGGCTTTCCAGCAATTTGCACCCAGAAACCTCTTTTTAGAATAAAACAATGAAACTGAATTTTGTTTTTACAATTTATAATTATTGTATTATAAATATTATGCAGGTTAAGTTAACTTGGTTTGTCCGAAAAACTATACTGTATTATTCAGGGCGTCTGTAGGAGTGAGAGTTTTTACAATTTGAAAATCCTGCAAACAGTTTTTTTACAATAAGGAATGCATGTACACGATATAGTTTTCTTCTTGCATGATAATTTTAATTTAGAATTTATTTTTTTCATCAATTTGGAGCAAGAGATAGTTCATCTTGTAAATCACAAAAACCAGAGCTAGACGATGTATATCTGAAAATAAACAATGAGTTTTAGTTAATAATGATATTAAAAATGTTGGTCGTAGAAACACCTTAATTTGTGTGCCATCATGCGATTTCGGGAGTGTAAAAGACATACTATATCGAAAATGATGCCTAGGTGGCCTTTTTTATCAGGCGTCATAACTTTGAGCCAGTGTCCAATCACATCACTCGTTAGTCGACTTAATTGAAAAAGCCCGCGATTTCATTGGTCACTTTCTCAAAGTTATGACGTCTGATAAAAAAAGGCCACCTGGGCATCATTTTCGACATGCGGCAAATAGAGTGTCGAGAAAACAACGAACACCTTCAATTATCTATAGAGTTCCATCTGATAAATATAATTAAATACTACTACAAAGACTTTTTGTTTTTTTGAGACATAAAATATATATTTTTTATTCTATCATAGATAGGATTTTATTTCGACTTAACAGCCATTTTCAGTGTGAGAAGAGAAAAAGGATTCAGCGAAAAAGTGGGTCAGCAATCTAGCCTCAGAATTCGCGATAGTTACAGCTAGATTGCTTTAGCTAATTGCTTAACTTAAGTTATTGAGGTATCTGTAATGACACAAGTACATAAAAATGTAATACATTCGTGTGGTACTTCGACATTCAGCGATGGTTTATTAAGGGTTATGAGTCATAACTTATGAGTAAGCCCTCGAAAGTTTTTCGGAAGCCTTTGTGATATAATTTTTTTCTAGAATTTTGAAGTGGCTTTCAAAAATTTTTTGTTGGAGTGATTGTGGTAGGTATTCTTGATTTGGTAACTTGTATTTGTCACGAATTTTTTTTTCATAGTGATCACAGTATTTATAGTGTTGGAAAATGGCGCTAGATTCTTCCCGTCTATGTTCTAAAATACGATCGTGAGAATACGTTTGTGTTTTGCGTTTTTCGCTGAATCCTTTTTCTCTCTCACACTGAAAATGGCTGTTAAGTCGAAACGTCATAAAATCCTATCTATGATAGAATAAAAAATAAATACTGTAAAGTATGGTCGTGTTTTTTTTTATTTTCAACATTATAATAATAAAGAAAATTTAGCACTGGAATTCACAACAAATATAATATAATCTGATAAATATAATCAGATTTTTTCGAGACCAACTGTCAAACGACAGATAATTAAATTATAAGGCTTTCAAGATTATGAAATGATATTCGAAATTTTTTTTTTAAATTCGTTCAACATTCAGAAAACTTAACCATATTTTGGCCGTATTTCGTCAACATTGATTACTATGCCTGCCAAAAGAAAAATACCCTTTTCTGAGTTCTTTTACTTTGAGCGTGATTTTAAATTCGGCGGCGGCCCATAACTCCAGCCAAACTCCGGTCAAAAAAAATAGCAAGCGCCCAAAGGGCGCGAGCGATACATGAATCTGTCAAAATGGAAACTTCAGGACCGATTTAATATTTCGTTTTAATGATAGTTCATTTTTATATCGATATTTGGCGGATTCATTTTTGACAAATGAGGGAAATAAATTAAACTTTTTTCTGACAAACATTTTATGTGAATATGATACATAAAAACGGATTTTTTCCCGAAAATAAATTTAGAAGTGATATTTTTCTCGGAATTTTTTAGAAAACATGAAATATTACACGAGATACCAATATGATATTGGCAATATCTCACTAGAAAATAAGAGAGCCATAAAAACACTCAGGAAATCATTGGTTCTCAAAAAGCTTAATTATGTCGAAAATTATGATTTTCGGGGTTCGTCGTCAAATAGAAAAATAAAATGCCTAATTTAGCTGTTAAATAACATCTATCGAGCTTGGTGTATTCGCAGTCCAAAAATTATAAATCCTGTACAAATCTTCTTTTTTTTCTCTGGTCGTCTCTCTAATCAAAATTTACTAATAAAAACGTTTAACAAAAAAATAATATCTGTAATATTTAAAAAAATACGAGTTTCACAAATACTATAATTAATTCTATTTTGATCGACTCCAATCAATTTCGCGCAAATTTCGCCAAAGGCATAAATCGGTGGCACTATGAGTCTAGAGGATGCAGTAGAGGGCATATACCGAGAATATTTCGCAAAATTATTTTTATCAGTAAGTTTATAATTTTACTGTTTGAAAATAAATACTAAAAAAAGGCAAGTATGAAATTTCGATTTTTAGAAAAGTTAGGGAAACGGGACTTGAATGTGTCTATGGTCATGAATAATTTTAATTACAAAAACGGATCATCTTCGCTTGTCTGAAAGAGGTTAGTGCTTTCTTAAAAACTTATGATTTGAATTATTAAGTAAATCGGAGGATATCATAGGCATTTTTGAAAAAAAACCAGGTCATCCACAATGTTAGTTCGTAGGATTTCAGTCCGTGATTACTTTTGGCAAACCAATGGTTTTAAACCATGGTAAAAACCAAATTTATTAATTTTTTGCATTTCGATCTGGAACAACGCTGTTAATTCGGTAAAAATCGCTTAATTTTTAATTTCAAATTATTTTGCTTGATTTTTAAGGGATTTTCCAAGTATGTCTCAATTCTCATTTTGGATCCATTCATCGATCCCTACCATAGAAAAGTGCCCTCAGACAGATCAAATGATCAGAAATGATATTAAAGTAACAAATTATCTTCGAAAGTAAAAAAGAGCTGAAATAATAAGCAGAATATGATTAACCAAGGATTTCATTTTGCATCTTGGTGATTTTCACGAAAATAAAGTTTTCACGCTATTTATAAAAGTGTTAGCAACAAATTTATGTGTACTTCGCTTGAATATACTTTAAGAATCAAAGGATTTTTGTTGAAAATCTCGTTAAATCAGAACAAAATAATTTGAAATGTATTGCCTCCCGGTGGGCCCTGTCGGGAGTGTTACGCTATTAACTTTTTGCCAATTTAATTGCATCACTTGAGAAAATAATTCTGAACAATGATGCCTCCGGCGGGCCCTGCCGGGCTTTTAAATCTGTTTAGTGTTGTACCTCCGTGTATGGCAAAACTTTTCTTGAAAAACTTAATGGTTATTGTTACAAAATATGCGTTTGTTCTGCAGAACACACCCTATTTTTTAACCTAACCCTAGCCTTTCCAAAAACAGCTTTGTGTCGTGTTAATACGTGGTACAACTGACCAGCGAGTTTACCTAACCCTAATTCTACACCTTTCGAAGATAGGATATGTATTTGTGTGTTCATAAAGAACTATTGTGTACACTTGGTCCATACTAATTTGTTCTTTTTATAATTTAATGTTTTAATTTCCAGATGATCCCCGATCTCGCCAAATATAACGCGCCGATCGCACGCACGTTGTTGCTCAGAAATCGACGGAAAATATCAGGCAATCAGTGCGCGTTCGTTATTCGACTTATATTCCGATATAATGGCCCTATATTTCGAATAACAATCTGACGATGAAAATCCCTCTAAAAAGCCAGAGAAATTCTTTGAATCAATTATAGCTCATATTTTGTTTATCCCCGAATTTTTTCAATTTTTTACCAAATCTTTTCTACATTAACCTCAAATGAAAAAATATCTAGCGACTGGTCCCCTTAAAACTGCTCATTTTGGGCAGGCTAACTACCTAATTAAGCTTTGTGAAGAACCAAGTATTTCCCCTGAGATATTTTATAGCAGCTGCGCTGCTATCGTGGTTGGAGTTATGGGCCACCGCCTTTAAATTCTCTCATTTTAATCCGGATATCATCAAAAAAACCAGTCAACGCGATTATATACAGAGCGAAAATTGTACAAAATAATGCTGAAAATATCTAATCGCATAACATATTTTTTTTCTTTATAAATATAGAGTGTAAAATAAAGACTTCAAGCCAGAGACTTTATTTATAACGGAGTTCAGAGACAAAATGTTTGCCGAAACTATATCAACGGTTCTTCATCACAGGAATGGGCAAAAACTGGACCACTTTTGGCAAGATTATTTCAATATTTCCCGGAATGCTAACTTGTTCCAGGCAGAAAAACAATGACGAAAAATCTTAGGGCTACTTTTTTGAAAATAAGGTTTTACTCCAAGAAAATCTAATATAACAAAAAATATTAAGGGGAAATTTAGACCAAACACCCCCTTGAAATTAACTGTTACCAAAAAGTCAGAAAAAATAAAGCTAGCATGAAATTTTGCGGAATCGTCGTTTCACAACTATTCTGAATGTTCTCGAACCCGAGTCATCTATAAATATACAGTATATTATATACTTCAAAATTGTAAAAACCGGAAATTCGTTCGGCGACAAAAATATTGAACGATTATCACCTCTTAAGCACTTTTGAATTTTCTTAATATGGAGAACATTTAAGGGGGTACTCAACGGTTTTTGAGATTTTAGATCGGGGCTCAGAAGGAAACGAAACAAGTTATCGAAATTCTGAAAACCCTAAAAAGAAGATCTATCCTTTTGCTCCCGACCAAAAGTAGAAACAATTTTTTGAGCACCACAGCACCAAGTGGGAGTAGAGTTCTAGAACACTGATTTTGACTTCAATGTCTTTTATCTCGGAAACGGCTCAATGGAAATTGATGAAAGTTTGTAAGAAAAACGGTTTCTACTACGTCGACAGTTATCGAAAATATTTTGCAAAAATTTCGATCGGACTTGTTCTAGAATAATGAAAAACCGTAATTTAATGATATTT
>SCLH01000419.1:300741-315554 GCA_004367855.1 Oikopleura vanhoeffeni | reverse complement strand
CGCGACAGATTTGACTTTTTACCACTTTTCCATTATGAAAAATATTAAGAAAACTTAATTTTTGGAATTTTATTTCTCAGCCATTACTCTTAGAATTTCTTCTAGTTTCGTATGATACCCATATTGGGTCATTTCCGGCCATTTAAAAATCTCGAATTTTTCAAATTTTTGAAAATTTTTTTCGAAATTTAAAAAAAAAATTGGCTTAAGCTTTTTTAGTTTCCAGTTGAATGCAAAAAACCGTATTGTGATATCTCATATGGTTCGTCTGTGGTAAAAAGTCAATCTGTCGCGTCTAAAAAAACACTACCCTAGGCGTTTGAAATGACGTTATAATTTGAACAGTTTTTCAATTTTATAAAGAGTTTTAAAAAACGTTCAAATGAAGAAAAATACTAAAATGTGCAGAATAAAGTACTCTACCAAACGTTAACAAATATTCCAAAAAGTAAATTCTGGAAATTTTAGCTTGAAATATGTTGTCATTCATGACGTGCTTTCGAAGTAATTTATAATAAAACTTTCAAACGTCACGCAATTTCGGCGATATGAGCAGTGCTGGCCATTGCAAATTTTTTTTTGTAATTTATAGCTAAAATGTTTTCGTAACGCGTCCGTGTAATAATAAATATCTTTAAAGCGCCTTTTAAAGCCAAAAGTTGTTTTCTGATTACTCAAATTGTGACCACTAAGTGGCTCAAAAAAAAAATTTCATGGTCGAATCATTTTGTTTTTCCCTGTAAACTCAAAGAATCAGTGATTGACGAGTTTGTTTTGCAGATAAATCTCCCGGAAATTGTTTTATTGTTGTATGATAAAACACTAAAAGTCTATTGAGCTTTCGATTTATTTAATCATTTTCGAAACAGAGTAAAGAATTGAGAAAAAGTTTAATTACGCAATTTCGAAGCCTACTACAAAGTATTACAAAATGCGCGAAGTAACTTTTGTGTTAAACCTGCGAGAAACTTTCTCTAAGTTCTTTACTATGTTTCGAAAATGATTGAATAAATCGAAAGCTCAACAGACTTTAGCGTTTTATAATACAACAATTACATATCTATTACGGGGCCCCGCGGGGCCTCTGGTCGTTTTTTGCCACTTTTTCAGCCAAAATTCTTATATAATTCGGCGTTTGAAAACGACTCATCTGATTGAGTTCTTAGATAGCTGAAACTGAGTACAAATATTTAAAGAAAAATAAAATGAAAAAATGGTCCGAATCGGTAATTGTTTCTAATTATTTTCACAAAAACTGATAATTAAAAAATTTCAGTAATCTCAAAAAAAACTAAAAATGATCCGATTCTGTCCAATGTATTATTATTTTATTATTCACTAGATATTTGTGCTCAGTTTGAGCTATCGAAAAACTTAATCGGATGAGTCGTTTTCAAAAGCCGAATCATATAAAAATTGTTGCTGAAAAAGTGGCAAAAACATCTAGAGGGCCTCGTAATCGGTATAGAATATATTACATGCAAAAAATCCATAACAAAGAAATGTTTTATTTTGGATTTAAAAAAAATTACTTGGCCATACGGTGAAAAATATTTTTTTGTTAAACTTACGTCTTTCCATATGAAATTTATAACAAACTTCTGCATCAACACCGACTGATAAATAATTATTAATAACATTTAATGGTAACTGTACATCTCCATTTTCAACTTCTATATTCCATCTGTCCATTGATTGTATTTTCGCATGTTCAATCTGTTGCAAAATTTTTGACAAGTTTGTATCAGTATAACCCGGTCCCCAGTCCAGACTTCTAGAAAGATCATTACCGGTACCGAGGGGTAAAATTGAAACTGGCGGCTTTTTCGGAAATCTAACTTCATCAATTGCTGACTTTATTAGGGATATTTCAGGAAAAAGGGGGTTTTCATAAAATTGAATGTATTATTTCGGAAATTTTGATGAATGTTCTTTTGCTTTAAATCATAGGCTATGCTATGATTCATAGCCTATGATGTTGACGGCCTAGTGCCATGCCTATTTTTTCAAGAATATTTATACCCGCTCCATTATAATGGTATTTGAAACTACAAATAACCTAGAAAGGTTGGCCATTTTTCTTTATGGGCGAACACAATCTTTAAAATGATGTAGGTTAGGAATTAATTCCGGCCATTTCATCCTTATAGACAGACACGACAGTTTTTAGATGAGAGTATTCAGAAAAGATTAGCTAAAAGTTGCTTAATGAAAAATAAATAGGATTTTGCCCTCAAACATTTTTATTCTGCCACGCGTAGGAAAAAATGGCAAAACATCATTTTGCGACGACACCCCTCAAAAGTTGAGTCACAGGCTGTTATGTCATGATTGTATGTAAGGAAAGGGACATTTTTTTGGTCTTGTCCTTATTAAGACACTTTGATTCGTTCTTATAGACGCTTCAGCTAAACGGATTGTAAGTTTCAAAATGTATCTTGCAGAATCTACTACGAAGTAGACTTTTCACATTTTTGTTAATAAGATGAAAAATTTTGATTTAAATTAATGCGGGTTATTTAAAATTTTTGAATATGTTAAAGTAAAAAATTTTCATCATAACCATTGGAATCACAGAGCCGATATATCGGCTCAAGCCTACGTAAAACCTTATAAAATGGGGGGTACCGTACAACGGCCGATTACGTACAACGGCCGATTATGTACAACGGCCGATTTTGTACAACGGCCGAATGAGCAAATGGGCCCGAATGGGCAAAATAAATGTCACAGAATTGTTTCTTCCAAATACATTCTAAAGAATTTTGCGGTGATTCCAAAAAAAATACTCATTTTTTTTTGGATATTTGGTTCGAATATTACGGGGAGTTGATTTTTTGAGATTTTTCGCCGAAGTTTTACTTTTTGATAAATTATTTCGAAACTAGACACCAAATACAAATGTGAGATGAGCCAGTTTTTAGTGAAGTGTTTTGTGCATGCAAAACACTTAACATTAAAATTCATTCGTATCTTGGGACAGATATTTTTTTGGAAGTGATTTTTCAGAATTATCAATTAAAGTATTCCTTGAAATAAATTATTTATTATAAAATTAATGTAATTAATCAAAAATTGTTTACACTGTCACTTGATTACTATATCAACTCAAAAATAATTATAGAAAGTGTATTAATCTGCTTTTATTTGAAAAAATAGCCATTTTTCAAAGAAATTCGTGATTTTTTCATAATTTCATTTTACTTTTTTGAAAATAACTTTTGATTGATGATATATAGATCTAATTGGATTTAAGTGTAACTTGTGCGTTGGTACCCATAAAAATAAAATTTGTGAAGACTACGATGGGCACGTATCACGTGATATGCTACACCTTGGTTTTCCAACTATAAATTCTAGAACTAAAATCAAAATTCTAGAATTTGAATTTGATTGATGCAAAAATATAACTTTTCAACTTCCTATTGCAAAAGTAATTGGGGCTTCAACTACCTTGAGTTTTCTGTAAACAACGTCCAAAGTAGAGCCCATATATCGGCTCTGGTGCCTTGGTGGAACTTTTGTTTCTGTGATTCCATGGGTTAACAAAAACCTGAAAACTCTAGATTATGTGAAATTTAGTCTTCAAACTTACACTTCGTACTCTATAAAATAAATTTAATCAATTAGGTGCTGCGATAAAAAATATACTTTATTTGTATGGCCGCCATAATATGAAAATTTGCGTAGGTATTGGTCGAATTTTGCAGGTATTGTCCTATGTGTGAATTTCACACTGTGAAAATTTGAATTCAATATGTCTCGAATCTCAACTTGTACGAAATATCCCTAGACATTATCCAGCCACAAGTACCATCACCGCCTGCGCATAATATGCGTAGGTTAGGAACTCTACGATATAATTCTAGAGCTGGTTTTGGCCCACCTTGAGTAAGGTCAAAAACCTGACGAGGATTGAGGAGATATTGAAGTTCTGCTAGGACCCGGTGGCCTTGATTTCCACCAGATTTTGGATTTATAAAGACTAATAAGGGCGTTTTTTCTTCGTAGCCATACTTTGGGCGGATGATAAACGATTTTTTCAACGATGGCTTTTTTGTTTTGTCCCCATTTTTCGATCGCTTTCTCTGTGGACGTGTACTGCCTCTAAAAATGAATGGTGATACCGATAAATTCAGTCTTCTAAGAAATTAGCACTTGAATTTAGTAGGACCAAACTTATGGTCCTACTAAAGTACTGTGTACCTGTAATTTTTTTTGAATTTATGCGTCTTAGTAAAAAAGGCAAAAAAACGTCCTTATGAACGCACTCTACTGTAAAATTTTAAAAGTATAAAGGCGTGATATAAAATGTTTTATAGAATTTTTGAAAAGTGAACCATTTTTTCAAAATCTTTAAGATTTCAGATAAATCGGGAAAGTTCTGACGATTTGAAATAACGAATTTTAAAAGTGAAAAATGGGTATCGATGTTTTTAAGCTATCTGTAGAGAATTTTTTTCTGGTCATTTAAGACGTATGATTTTTTTCGTTTATAAATTTTTTTTGAAAAAAAATGGATTTTAAGGTCAAATTTTCGAGATTTTACAAGGGGTGCAAAAGCCAGTTCTAGCGACCCCGTATGAGGAGCTAAAGCGCAAAATATGAATTTTCAAGGTCACATGAAAAATTTCCGAAAAAAAATGTGCTTCGATTTTGTCGAAAGTAGGCTGAAAAGAAAGCTGGGGAAACACTGAAGAGAAAGTTGGCTTACGTCAACCCGATATTTTGAAATTTCAGTGGTCAAATTGACACAATCGTTATTTTTGAACATAATTTTGAGAAAAATACTTAGAAAAAAATCGAAAAACGCAAAATTTTAGAAATTTTTTTGTTGTCATTTGGGTTGTTTTATGCGTTCAAAACATTAACAATTGATTTGGTGCATTTTTATGACATAATAAACCGCAGAAAATGTAGGAGCAGGGATACCCTTAAGGTCAATTTCAACCCTGAAAAGAACCGGAAGGGTCGACTTTCTTATGAACGTATTAGCAACAATGGGTCAATTACGTACTGAAAGGTCGCTATAGCGCAAAAACTGGTCCACTTTTTGAGAATTCACAGGGGGTGCTGAAGCCAGTTTTTGCGCTCTAGCGATCTTTCAGTACGTAATTGATCCATAGTTGCTAATACGTTTAAAAAAGAAAGTCGGCCCTTCCGGTTCTTTCGAGGGTACTTTAAAGTCTCTACGATGAACTTGAAATTGACCTTTGATTGCTTATTTAAGGTCGACCACAAAGTCGCCGACCCTAATCCAAAAAAATTATTTCCTAAAAAACGCTTAATTTTCACTTGTCAAAATAATTAGCGCTCTTGCTCCTCATACGGGGTCGCTAGAACGGGCTTTTGCAACCCTTGTTAAATCTCGAAAATTTGACCTTAAGGGAGCGGTTGTCGGTGATTAAGCTGTTTTTTTAATTTTTTATAAATGGTTTCTTGATGAACTGGTAGAGGTGGTATTATAGAAATTTCTGAACGTGAAGAACAAATGTCGAAAATAATTTCAACACTTATTGTAATATGATACAATTCAACCTACGCCCACGCACTAACTCTTAATAAGCCTTCCAAAAATAACACTAAAAAGCTTACTCTTCCTACAATTTACATGATTTTTTTCTAATTTTTTGAGTAAAGTTTCGGAGAAGCAATATCAAAAATAATCTAGAGCCTTTTTTTTGAAATTTTGCTTTTGACAGACAATTTTTCTTTCGACCAATTTTCGTTGAAATTTTGTTTTTCGGTCTTTTCGCATTTTTTTTCGTTAAAAGCAAAATTATCAAAATTGATGATCTGGAGCCTGACACAAAAAATTAAATGAAAATGATGAAAACTGACGNAGAAGAAAGCTTTTTAGTGTTTTTTGGTAAGGTTTACTAGACGTTCATGTGAGTGCGTAGGTTGGATTGTATCAGATTTCTGAAATTCTGAAAATGATTGCGAAGAGTTGTTCTTTACGTTAAAAAAGTTTTTGGAATTCCAGCTTTGCTAGTTTAGCCATAAACCGCATCTAAAAACAGGAAAATCAGCGACAACCACTCCCTTAAAATCCATTTTTTTTTAAATTTTATTAACGAAAAAAATCCTGGGTCTTAAAATGACCAAAACAATTCTCTACAAGATAGCTTAAAAACATCGATACCCATTTACACTTTTGAAATTCCTTATTTCAAATCGTCTTCTAGGGGCCTGAACAATTTCCAAACTGTTCAACATCGTGTTGCACTCGATAATTGCCTGAATTCATCGAATTCAAAAAATGTTTTTAACTGACGCTAAGATAGCAGATCTAGACGAAAGTGTCTTTTTGAGCCGATCTGACAAGCACACTACAGGATAAAAATAATCAATGACACGCAATTATATTATTTAAAATGGAATACAGGGGAGGCCCAATATCGCCGCAAGTTTTTTGCCGAAAAATTTCGGCGATATTGGCACATTCGGCGATATTGGGCCCCCTTTGTACTGGGGGCCCATATTGCAGTAGGTTGTTTGCCAAATTGCGTAGGTTTTATGCCAAAAAATTTTGGCGATACCCCCCGGTATACCGGTATATCGAGGCAATTACCGCGGTATATGATATATTATATATCGATTACGAGGCGTCCTGGCACATATTAGCTAGTTTTTCAGCAAAAATTTTTATATAATTCGGCTTTTGAAAACGACTCATCCGATTAAGGTATTAGATAGCTCAAACTGAGCACAAATATTTAGTCAATAATAAAATAAATATAAGGTCCAAAACGGACAATTTTTTAGTTTTTTCTGAGATTACTGAAATTGTTTAATTACCAGTATTTGTTCAAAAATTTGAAACAATGGTCTGATTTCGATCATATGTGCTAGCTAATATGTGCCAGGACGCCCCGTAATAGATATCCATCCTCATAAAAACACTCTACTGTAATTTATAAATCTGCTGAATTTCGGAGGGTCAAGAGGTACTTCAACTCGATTCAAGTGGTGATTTTGAAAGGATCGCTTCCTTTATGAAGTGAGTCAAATATTTTTCTAACTTAAATTTAATAATCTAATGTCATATTAGTAATATGGCGGCAAAATTACTGACAAAATATAAAGAGTAGGTTTCAGGCAAAATTGTTTTTAAGAGGGTGTCCTTACAGACGAAAAGCACAACAAATATTAAAATATGCACATCAATATACTTTTGCGCTCGTAAGACCAAACGTATATTATGGTGAAAACGGAAATAGTATATCTGCCATAGGCTATAGTTCACCGTCAAAATACAAAAATCATGTAATATGATCACTCTGTTGGGGTCGAATTTCAGTTTTTGATATTTTTTTGTATCCATGATTGTTTCTGACCCTACCCTATTAATTTCATGAAAAACATTAAAGCGGTTATCGAAAAACCAATAATTTCCAGTGGAAAACAGGTAAAATATCGGAAAGCGAAAAATCCGGCTTTGCAGCGCAACGTAAAATAAAAAGTTATTTTATGACCCAAAATATCAGACAAATCGTGTGTTCCTATTTCGCTTGACTAAAGTATTCGTTTGGAGCTATCTGAAAAAATGGACCCATCTATGGACTAGTATATAGAAGATAAAATATTTCAGTTTATAGGCTAGATTTTCCTAATATTTTTTTTAAAATTGTCATTATTAAGACCTTAAATAAAGATAAAACTATTTTAATTATAATAATCAATTTATATTGTATTGTAACTAACATGATTAATTCAATGATGATGAAAGAACATCCGTCTATAAATATTTTAGAAAATTTCCTTCAAAATTAAGAAGCTTCCGATCAATATTTTTCATGAAAAATTTGAAATACAACTTTGATCAATCAAGAATTTCATTGGAATATCAAAATCGAATAAAATATTAAGGAGATTGTAGGGTCTTCAAATCAAATATTTGGCATTTTGAAACGCGTGTAACTTCTAACTCATCCATGCTAAAAACAATTCAGTTACATTTTATGGAATCTCGGAACCTTGAGCGGTTAATAACTTATACATGACATTGTTATCTACATTAAGGGGGTACTGATCGGTTCACAGAATTTTCTTAAAACTGGAGACCAGACTGATTAAGGCAAAAAAATGAGAATGGAATTTTTTTTTTCTTTTTGATTACAAGTTCGGCAAGGCGACGAGTTCAAAGTCGGGAAATGAGCCATTTTTAGCGAAATTATACACCATTCTTATGTAATCATTCTCGGTAACCACACATCCGATTTAATTTTGTTCTTTTTAACGATGATATTATGTAGGACTCGGTTGTGGCCGAGTCGATTTCGATACAAATGTAAATTAAGGGGATAGCGGTCGCAATGTTTCTAGGCCTCAAAGTGCCTTATAAACATTACAACCGCTACCCTTAATTTTACATTGGTATCGAAATCGACTCGGCCACAGCCGAGTCCCACATAATATCATTGTATAAAAAGATCAAAATTAAAAGTCGGATGTGTGGTTGCCGAGAATGGTTACATAAGAATGGGTCTAATTTCGCTAAAATGGCTCATTTCCCGACTTTGGACTCGTCGCCTGGCGGAACTTGTAATCAAAAAGAAAAGAAAATATTTCCATTCTCTTTTTTTGCGTTAATTAGTCTGGTCTCCAGTTTTTAGAAAATTCTGTGAACCGATCAGTACCCCCTTAACTATCCGGTTAACCGAGCTTAACCAAACTACTATTTTCTGCTTATCACTTGTATACCGCGTTCAGTTCAAATTTTTGAGATAAAAACTGTTCACGAAGGACCATAAAATATTGTCAGCTAAATCGCTGTCGACTCAATTTTTCCGAACAATTAAATTTTAGTGCTAAAATTACTGCCATATGGATTACCGCCCTCAGAGTACAAATCCTAAATATTTGTATGATACAAACAACGCAAGATATTAGCACCCAATCAAAACCCTTGATTGCGGAATAGGCCGATTTCATTGGTCAGATAAAGAAAGGATCAACCAATCAAATGCTCAGATTTCGCATTTTTCAAATATTCTAGGATTTGTACTCTGAGGGCGGGTGATCCATATACTGTTTTTTGTTTGTTTTTCTTCGGGGAAAAATATGGCGGTCTGTGTATACATAGAAAATACTGATAATTTGAATACATTGATATTTAAACGCTTGCCTAGGTCGCTCTCGATGTATTTTTTCCAGTTATCACTACTGGCACTGCTGAGCGCGATTTGAAAAAAATACGAAATTTGTATTTTGCCGTAGAATTTTTTTTTGATATCATTTTTGAATTCTCCATGGTCGTTTTAGTGATAAACACCTTAAAAATTTTTGCATATTGTTCAATTAAATCACATTTTCTGGTTTGAAATTAGTTTTTCTAATTTTTTTAGAAGATAACTCACTTTGATGAACTTAGTTAAACATTTATCATGGTTTTATTTGTTCTGGACCAAAAGATAAGATGCAGACCCTACAACCTCCAAGGAGAATAATGATTTCAAAGTTGTGAGCAACCTCAATGTTGACATAAGAAGCCTGACAAAAATAATAATTTTGCATTTTAATCGTTTTGTAATTTATTCTTAGTCAAAAAGTGACAACTTTGGTCTTTGTCTATAAGGACACAGCCATAAAAATTTAGGCTCTTGGTGAATTTCGGAGGTTGTGTCCTCATAAAAAATAACCAGAGTAGGTTTCACGACTAAAACTTACATACGAAATGCAAAATTATAATATTTCTACATCAATTTTTTATGTAGAATGTTCCACTGTGATTTCGACTTAGAGAACTAGACAAGTTAGCGACAAATGGTTTTTCCATGTGAAACCTTGGAAAAAAATATACGGTAGAAAAGTTTTTTTGGCTTTTTGATTGATCACTTGTACAGAAATCAGTCATGGAATTTGCTCGAAATTACCGAAAAACACGATCTTTTGCGAATTACCGGTGAACCAGTAATCACTGAAAAAAAATATTACAGTATTTCAAATTCGGTCAAGATTTAGATGAAAAAACCGTTTGTCGTTATCTAGTCTGGTTCTCTCAAAAGAGATACTTCTTAACCCACACACTCATTTTGGTAATATATTACCACTTCGACTCTAAAAAAATCTTATTTTATAGCTGTATTATCCAATTAAAGTGTAATTTGCACTACTTGGGTATTTCACTATGCTCTATCTTTTGGTGCTAAAATTTCTCTTTGCCCTTTTTACTTTTTGAAATATAACAACTTTGTCGAGGCACCCTTTTAAATCTCAAAAATTGACATGAAGTTTTTGACTTGAAAAATTGCTCAAAATTGAATTTGAAAAGCTTTTATGAGTATGAAATTTTCAATAATTTTATGTGCAAAATAATTGAAAGATTTTATCCATCCAATCAAAAAGTCACGCGACGCTATTTGTCTTACTTGCCGCTGGTCACTCAGCTGCCGTCGGTTTCAAAGTCGCCGCAGATTGTTGCGGTAGGATTCTTTTGGTTTTTATATTGACATGTGAAACTAATATCCTCCCAGTTTTTCTTCAATTATGGGTTCACGCCAAAAAAAAATTCAATGCTCTCTGATAAAAAAATTTTACCTTTAAAAGTTTAGGTTCAACATGAATTTATTATATTTGCGTTAACGTGTCCTTAGATGAAAATATGATTTTTTGAAAATTTTAATTTCTCACTTTTTTGGCCCTGGGTTTCCAAAGGATTAAATATTACTGATATCTGTTTTACATGGTAATCAATTAACTAGTTGCAGTTTGCGTCACCCACCCCCTTACGATTTCTTACTTGATTTTAATAATCCAATATGGCGGCACGATTAACTTTTTATGTTCCCCAAGATCACAGTTTTCTTTTAGTTTCTCTTCAGGATTAAAGCATTTTGGATCATAATGATAAACTTTCTTGCACCAAGAGCACGAAATGGCGATATATTCCGACTTTTTTGTATCAGATTTGAAAAACCGATCTTTTTCAAATTTTTTGCTACAATGAGTACATCGTCCATCTTGTCGTCTTTTCAGGATCCAATGATGGCGACAACTATCTATAGGGATATTTCATACAAATTGGCTTTAGACTTGAAACTTTCGAAAAATAAGATCTAAGGTTCGTTTTTAGAAACGGACAAACAAAGTTCGAGATAAGTCGGAATCGGCACAAACGATCTATTTTATTTTTTGGGTGAGAATATAATTATTCACTGACTAGTGCGATGTAAACCCGTTTTTTGGATTACTGGTTTTTACAGGACATTTACCAACAATGGTTGTTTTGTCGACAGAAAAAACATGGAAAATTACCCTTAAAATTGCAAAAACTGACTCTGAAGTGACACGTAGCTTGAACAATTAGATTGTGCCCACAAATTTCAAATAAAAGTATGTTCCAGAATCTAACCGAAATAAAATACACTTTGAAAAATCAAACTAAGTTGCGAATACATTTAATTCAATAAATAATTAAATATTTAAATATTGTTTTTGTATTCATTTTCGAATTTCACCCTACATCAGATAATGTATTAGACAAAAATCGTTACAGTACATGAGGAATTCAAATCTAAAAATTAAATCTAATCTTTGAATTATGCTAAAAAAAAATACTGTATTCTAGAATAAATTTTACAAAAAATAAGGCTGTATCTGTTGAGTATCTGATGAAGCGTGAAACTCAAAAATTGATACAAAAAAATATTTAACCAATAATTTTTTGTAAATATACGGTGAAAATCGGCAATAAAAAAACGGCCATACAGCGCCAATCAGTATTAAACGTTACATCATGACCCGAAATTTCAAAAATATCGCATGTACATATTCTGAACTATCTCACTGGAAAATGTCAGGATTCTAAAAAAAACAGACCGTAAAACCAAAAAATACTATGGCTGAAAAAGACCGTTAAAAAAATTCCAAGGTGGGCTAATAATATCGGTTACGATGGTATTTTTAATTTTCAAAATTCTAATTTCGAAATTTCAAAGTCAAAAATTGGATTCCAGAAGGTATTTTTGTAAAACTTTCGTCGAAATATCCCTAGCTATCTACAGGAGGCGAATTTCCAATTTGATTTTGAAGGGGTTCTCGAAAAGTGGTCATGCATTGGAGATCGTCTTGATTTAGCGTGTCTTTGCATGCTTCGTGTATCACGATCCGACAACAGACACAACGGATTCGGACAGATGAGGACTTTTGCTTGCAACGAAACTGAGCAAAATGGCAAATATCGTGAGAAGATTCACAAGAAACCCATAAATGAGCGCCATTTCGGGCATTGTCCTGAATTTATGCGTTATTTTTAGTTTACTTTTAAGTTATACTTTGAAACTAAGAAGAATTCTTGGCATTTGAGAAAATAGAATTATTGATCATATCTTGATTATTTTTTGGGAGTATATATCGAAGATAATCCTTTGGTAAGATTTCTCACTCCACGTCATAACTGTGATGTAAGAAACCACAGTTACTGGTCACTATCTTTTCTGACTACAAAGTTATGACGCGGAGTGAGAGATTACCAAAGAATAATCTTCTATATAAAGTTGACCTCGGGAATAAAAAAATTAACTCAGAAAAAATCTGACACCTGGTGGCAGTAGCATTAAATCGACGGGTTTTGATTTTATTTTGATTTCAATTTAAAAAGGATTGTCAATTTTAAAAATAAAATACTAAAAATTTCCGCCGTTTTAACGCCGTTACTTAAGTAATGGTTGAAAGTTGAATCAATCATCAGCATTTTTTTGACTAGTTTAATGTACTGTCATTTTTATGACAAAATAAATTTTTATTTGTGATATTAAAATTAATTTTCCGGTATTAATTAAAGTCATCATAAAGGTCATCATAGTTTGCATCATAAAAATAAAATTTGAAAATTCGTACGGAAATTCGTTTACTCAAAATTTTATGAAATTAAAACATGAAACAAAAGTTACCTACGTATTTTTAGTTTTCGTCAAAAACACCTACTATTCATTCAGAGTTCATCATTTTACTGAAGTCCCAACTGATTTGGTTCCAAAATTCATATGGTATGTAACTTGACTCCGCAGAAACAATTTTGTAATTCCACTCCAAGGATGTAAAATTACGAAATTTGACCCTTTTTTAGTTTTGAAAATTATGATTCCTTATCGCGTTAAATTACCGTCCAATCAGGAATTAAATCATTTTCTCTCTTATCAGCCCGATGTTGATCACTTGCTTCAGCTGCACAGTGCTGCCCAGGACCTGGATCAGTATGTCGATTTCCAATTGGATTTGGTGAAATATTTCCAGCCGAAAGTCTCCGCCTAAAATGAGAAATTTAATATTTGAGGGCAAAAATTGTTCCAGCGATATATTTAAATGGACGTTTCTCAGAAATTTCCTGAGAAGATTTCTTAAAATGTTTTCCAAAAATTCTTTTCTGCGTTAATAATTTCCCTTTAATTATCATAGCCGTATTAAAAAATGCGTTTTAATTTAGTTTTTATGAACACAACGTTTTTCTGAAAAAAAAGTTTAAATACTATGCACTCATAAGGATTGTGATCCAAATTCCATGTGAACGATTTATTTTCGGAAATTGTATGGAGAATTGTCCACCACTAATTTATCAATTAATTCTATTTTATATACAAAAATGTGTTAATTTTACTAATATGTAGTGTTGAAGCAAAAACTAACGATTCGGCATTTGTTTTGAAATTGTTACTGTGGTTTTTCATCTATAAGGACAGCTGAGATTTTTCCAAAAAGCGAAGGTTTTGTCCATACTGACATAATAGAGGTTGTCTTCATAGACGCCAACCACAGTAAATACGTAAAATCGCTATATTTCGATCACGTGACGGCTAAATTTTTTTCTTTGTGATACTTTTTAATTTTTCATTTTTATTGTTGCGAACGTTTTCGTATATCATTATCAAGCAAAATTGAACATATAAAGTTTTTTCTTAGAAACACAGAGTCACTTTTTAATTTGTTATGTTATTTTCCCTCAAGAAGTCAAACCTCTGAAATTCAGGACAATGGGTTAAATCGGTGTGCTCATCGGTAATTAAAAAACAAATGATATTTCTGATGAATATATTTTAGTTCTACAAAATATTTTTCTGGAGCCTGGGAGTTAGAAAAAAGCCGCTATTTCATTAAAAAAATTGGATTGAATTACTTTAAAAAATAAATTCTTCTGTTCTTTCGTCTTCTTAATCTCTCTGTTATTACTCTGTAATTAAATTTTTCACTGTGACATAAATTAAAACACATTAAAAATTTACGAAAAAATTAATTCTGACCTTCCTAGAAGGAATAATAGTTAGTGGCCTTTATTCTCTAAAAGATGGTTAGTTGGTCTGTCAAACAATTATGACGTGATCGACGAGTCATTCCGAATACATTATAATTAAAAGTAATCATTGTTATTATAGGAAAGCTATACCGAGGAGACTGCAATAGTAAAAAACAAAGAAAAATATTATTAGCTTTCAAGGAAAACATAGGCACTATCAAGTGTATTTTTCTACACCCTTGAAAAAAACGTAGACAAAAAAGCGGAAGGGAACGAAAAAAAAAAGAGAGAGATATGGAACTATCGATCACTTTCTCGCCAATACGCGTTTTGTAATAACAGTACTTATTTTGCAAAAAATACCAAATTGTCTCAAAAAAAGTAATTTCTTAGAAATTAGCCTCATACTTATTTGAGACAATTGGTATTTTTTGCAAGATAAGTACTGTTATTACAAAACGCGTATTGGCGAGAAAGTTGATCGGATAGTTCCATTAACGATAATGTCATCATTTTTAGGGTAATAAAAACTAGTTCGAAGTTGATCCGCGCTGCGCAAGCCGCCAGGCTAGGAAAGAAA
>SCLH01000419.1:277425-300440 GCA_004367855.1 Oikopleura vanhoeffeni | reverse complement strand
GAAGTCAGATGATGTTTTCTTATTTTTTCTACAACAAAGTATTACAATTGGAAATCTTTAACAATTTGGGAATCCGCGCAGCCAAGTCATAACTAGCCAATTTATTTATGTGTATTATTTTAAGCCAGACCATTATATGATATAATTTATATCGCTTTATGAAAAACAATTTTGAAAAATAAAAATAACTACAAGCCACTTGAAGTAAAGCGTTTGTTCGTATTATATTTTAAGTTATCTTCTACCTTCAAATGCGGATCATTCCTTGTTTTAATACACTTACATCAATGCACGGTATTTAATTTAAACATATTAAGAAAACTTATGAATTATAAAGCTCTAGCGCCAAAAAGCATCTGTCTCTTTATCGATAATTATGCCTAGGTAGGTCTAGACACTTATTCGGAATAAGTTATTCCCTATTTTTCAACTAAGGAAAAAGTGGTTAGACCTACCTAGGCATAATTATCGATATATCTGCGTTTATTTTTCGCTTTATTAAACCTGTACATCCGGTAAAATTTGTACAGAATTAAATAAAATGGAGAATTTACGTGAAAATTCAACAAAGTTGCACTTTTTAATTTGAAACGATTCTCTTCAAAATGCTCTGGTTTTATAGTTTCAATAATAAAGATTTTATTAAATTCATCAGTTAAAACACAAAAAATAATATTCTTACAGTTGCACCATTTCTTAATTCATTTTTATCCATAAACCTATTTTACCTTAAATAATTTTATATTACCCTATAAAATGGCCACCAGGTGCCAAAACCTCTACACACAGAAAAAACGTAAATAGTGGCTAAGATCAACGATTGTTATCTGAAGAATTGACACAGAAAAAATCAGAGTAATCAAGATTTACATCAATCAAGATGTTTACATACGGCATGTACATGTATATATGGCCAAAATAAAAATAAAAGATTTGTATCATTGGGTAACATTCTATGGAAAATCTATAAACGGAAAATATCAACAAAAAATTGACCTCAACTTTTAATTGTCACGTGTCGCCCCGATCATCGGGCCCGATGGTCAAAATTGAAAATTATAACTCCTAATTTATTCAGCACGTCGTTTTAAAATAAGAATTTCGATCGTTCATTTATGGTCACGTGGTCAATAAATGCAGCAAATCAAAATTATCTATAATAACTATAGTAACGAGAGTCTGGGAATTTTTAACCCTTCATAACCGTGGGGCGATTTTTCGCATTTCTCGGTTTCTGTAAAGGTTTCTGTAAAGTTCAAACTGATTCTCGCTGCTAATTAAATTAAAAAATAATTATGGAAACATTTTTTATGCACTATAATCTAGAATCTAAGAAATTTCTCGACAGTACAAATTCCACTGTAACAGATTTTTTCTTGAAATTTTTCTTTTTTACATAAACAATGTGGAGAAGATAGTTTATAAGAAATGATTGTGGTTGACCTAGTACTGACTGATTTTCCAATTTTCTTGCATTATAAGTAAATTAAGTTAAACAACTCTTGACATGCCCAGAAAACCTTCTTGTACATAGGGTCAGTGGTATCTTCTAAAAAACCACCATACGGACGTAAAATGTAATAAATTTTTTTAAAGACCGGTCCTTATAGTGAAAATGAATACCACGTAATCCACTCGAAATTTATAGACTGAGTTTTGAAAAATTACAAACGGTAACATAGTGGCCAAATAAGCAAGTCGAGCAATTTTGAAAGGTACTGTAGGTTATGGACGAGGTATTCCCTTAGTGGTACAGCAAATCGTCGCCACTCAGAGGCTATATGAGACAAATAAACGCAACACACACATTCCTGGGTTATGTCAACCAACGCTAAACGCACTCGAACAACCTGCCGTAGCAATACAAACGGTATATCAAGACAGAAAAATGTGCACTGGAGAAGTTTCGGATCGATTTGAAAGATATAGCGGTCGAACACATCATTTTGATGTTCAATCACGGAACTTTCCGATAAAGGAAACTCCTGCAAACTTATATAACTGTCTTACAACATTTTATGTATTAGTTATATGGCATAGAACAAAGATAATTTTCATTGCAGATAGTTCTAAGAGTGTAAAAGTGTCATATGAGAAAATTCTGTAAATAAAATAGATTTTACAAAAGTGCCAGAACAATAAAATACGCCAATAGGAGAAATGATATCAAAAGATCTAACAGGGTTGTGGGCGAAATCGACTTAACTGAGTCGCTTGGTCTTGTGTTAATGTAGGACAAGTTTTCGATTTAGAATATAGACGTTACACAAACTGAATGTACACAAAGTTTTCCCCGATACAAAGAACTCTGAGCAAACGAATATTAATTCATTGAAGTACCTAAATCGAGAGCAAATAGATAAAGAAAACATTGTCCCGATTAACTGGTGTTAATTGTGGTTTATTAGAAGATTAACCAAGGATATGAGATCGCTTAGACTAAAGCCATTGGTCGTTGCGCGGAGCCTACATTCATAACCAAACATATTTTCTGCAATTCTCAACGGTTATACGCATTATTTTGGAGCTTTTACAATGAAGCTTGATTCTAAACTCGAGTAGACTCGATTCCGGCGAAGTAGTGACGTCACACATTAAATGGCATTTTACGAACGCGCTAAACATTAATGACAAGGAGAGCCGAGTTATAACAAGTTATCGGTATAAACGAAAGACAAAATGACGTTTGTGCGGGAATTTTGTGCTGTATTACAGTACTTATGTTTTTGCAAAAAATTTTCTAAATCACAAAATGGTAACCCTTTCATCGTGATCAGAAAAAAAATTCTAAGACTTTTTTCCCATTACAGCTATAGCCGTTCCGGCAAAATGATAACGTGACCGTGATATTTTAAGGAATACAGGTTTGGTAAGAGTAGTCACTGTTTTTCCCCCAAAGTTGCTTAAATCATTTTTTGAAAGAATGTACAGTTGGTTCGTTAGAAGTTTTAAGACTTTTTTAACATTTACAGCACATCAAGTCGCGAAAAACGAAAACGTGACCGTCAATATAAGAATGAGGTTTTTTGGGCCCAAGTACCCAAATAGGTATGGGCAAAGTTACGGCCGCAAAGTTTTGAGCGACTAATACACACCTAATTTAAGTAGTTTATCGAACACTAATAATATTTTGCCAAACACGTCACGTGATCTTATTTTTTCACAGAAATAAGGATTTATTTATGGAACTATTTGTAAACTTTTATTTTTGGATATTTCGTCAGTGATTTTATTCCGACTTTACCTGTAATGGAGAAAAGTCCTTAAAACCGTTTGAAGAGTTGACCGCTGCGGAATTTTTTTGAGCGTAATGTTGAGTACGTTTTCCAAAGTTACTGGTAATTGATACTAATTTTTTTTTCAAGAGTACTCAATCATGCGGAAGACCCCTTAAAAGAATCGTAACGAATTTCTAGTATGGCTCCGGTTTAAATAGAGCATCTCCAGAAGTCATAGCTTTCGAAATGCTGATACCATACAGAAGCGTAGGCGAGAGGAAGGTTGAGGAAAAGATGAATAATTGACGCGATTGGGGTTTTTTTAATTTCAAGATTTCTGTTCTGTATTATTGTGAAAACTTGGCTCACGGTTAAGAATAGCAGGCACCTCTAGAAGCCAAAACTTCCGGAAAATTAATTAATTAAAGAATAAAACAGTTTGGCGAGTACGCTTAGGGCGTGACCTTCGTCTGCTGGGTTTAGGAACAACAATGATATTAAACAATCAATTTCAGAGTCAATTTACGCGAGAATTTTGATGAAAACTATATAATTGTTAAATGGAACTAGAGAAAACCCTTTGAAGTTAACTGTAACAGTAGTTCAAAAACTATAAATAACGTTTTAAATTCGTACTGATTATTGCACTGTTGCCCGTCACTGGGGTAACATTTTCGCGAGATTGTGTTGTTTCTCATCCCCATTCAAATGCCTTTTTGTCATGGCGGAATTTTTTTATTTTATTGCAAAATTGGCTGAATGTTATGTTTACAGCTAAATTGAAAAAGTGTAGTGTTGATAATGAAACTTTGGCTTATACAGGGTGTAAAGGTTTTTTACTTCTTTTTTTCCAAACTGGTTACACTTGATTTCCGCGTTTTGATTGTTGTCAGAAGAGTTTCTCCAGATTCACCATAAAACGGCGGAAATCAAGTGTACCAGATTTTGGAAAAAGAAGGGAAAAGCCTTACACGCCTGTAATGGCTCGATGCTATAGAATGGTCACGTAGTGCTGCCGGAAATTCGAGGTCTGGGTACAGATTATGGTCTAAAGTCTACGAGTTAACGTCGGGTCGATCCAAGGTTTATCTTCAAAACATATTGGTGACGTTTTTGGAAATGAGGAATCAATATACTTATATGTTGTTTTGTAATTTGGCGTTTGTTTTAATGATGGCGGATGCGCGCCCCAATGGAGAAAAATACTGCTTTTCTGAGGTTTTTGAATTTGATTTTTGAAAATTTAATTGATAATTAATGAGGTAATGTAACGCATAAGGCACGCTTTCTTATCTGAGAACTAGTCCTTACTGGAATTAAATTAATTAATAGATACCCAAAGAGAGATGAGGTCATGCACGATGACGCATTCTTTGAAAGCTGATATTTTTTTGATATAACCGAAATACTCAAAACTTTAATAAAAGAAAAATTATCATTTTAATTTGTTGGAAAATAACGGTTTTGAAAACTGGCAATGCACAAGGTAATCTTTTAGAACCAAACGTTGGGAGAACAGGGGCAAAATATCAAATACTTGTATTTTGCATTATTATTTATTGATTCAATACGTCAATGTCGCCGGGCATGCGACGTGATTAGTTTGAATAAGTTATCCCTCTTTATTATTATGGTCTGTTCACTCAAAGCAAGAAAATTCAATCTGAAGCTTGTATTTATGTTTATTACAGGCAAGAGTTTTGATTATAGTCATTTCAAACGCTTTTGATAAATGACAATTGTAGATTACATACTTGAACTGGGTAAATCTAGAGGTGGGGAGATAAAGAACAAGATGTCAAAATACCTATTTCTGGAGACAAATGCAATATCAATCTGGCTTGAATAATGATTTTAAACTACAGTGCAGGCCGTTTAAACAGGACGCCATCCTATCGAAATATTGAGAAATAACTTTCCACGCGAAAAGTATAGATCTGTACAAAAAATGGCCGTTGTTATGATCGGCTTACGCCCGATTCTGGAAACTTGTTTTTTCAACACTTTAAAGTAATAACAAAATATCGCTCCTTCCATGGCCTTTTAGCCCAAAGTTGAAACGTCTTTTATTAAAGTTAAGAATTCTATAGCTCAATAACTCCTTCTATCGGGCCTTGTCGCATGTTGGAGATCTTTTAAGAAAAGTCAAAGTTCTAGAACAGTATAATTCGCCGGTTCTATCGTCTTCGCTAGATGTTGGAACCTATTTGTTGCAAGTAAAAATTTGAAGCAGAAAATTCCCGTTCTATGCAGTGGGTGAGTGCAATGGGCAAAACATTGTTCACCAAAAGCCCGTGTCTTGCCGCATTGCCATCACCGGCACTGCTACATTGTTTTTTTGTTTCAAAATTCAACATAGAGCTTCAAATTGAATTTACATTGACTTTGCACGACCCAACAATCAATAACACATGAACGAGACAAAAGTGGAATTTTCTGTGTTCATAGGCGGNATTAGTTCTATGCATTTATGAAAATTACTTAATTTTCGCAAAAGTTCTAGTTAAAAATTATTGAAAAATATCTGTAAATAAAGAGTTTACAAAAATGAAAAAAAAAATACAAATTTGCTGAGAATTAAAATCAAAAGACTCTAAGTGTGGCAAAATCGACTTCTATCGCTTGTTTTGTATGACATCAGTTTGATTTAGAATATAAGTTACACAAACTGAATGTACACAAAGTTTCCATACAAAAGAAACTCTGAGCAAACGAATATTATTCATTGAATACTAATCGAAGCAAATAATAAAAAAAACATTGTCCATTTAACTGGTGTTAATTGTGGTTTATTTAGAAAGATTACAAGGCTTGAGATCCTTAGACTAAAGCCCATTGTCTTGCGCTAAAACTATTATAACCAAACCATATTTCTGAATTCTCAACGGTAATACCGTTACGGTATAATTATTTTTCTAATGAGCTTTTACAATGAAGCTTGATTTAACGTCGGGTCGATCAAAGGTTTATCTTCAAAACATATTGGTGACGTTTTTGAATGAGAATCAATATACTTATATGTTTTTTGTAATTTGCGTTTGTTTTAATGATGGCCATGGCGCGCCAATAGAAAAATACTCTTTTCTGCGGTTTTGAATTTGATTGAAAATTTAATTGATATTAATGAAGGTATGACCAGAAGCACCTTTCTTAATCTGAGAACTAGTCTTCTGGATTAAATTAATTAATAACCCAAAAGAGAGATGAGTCATCACAGATGACGCATTCTTTGAAAGCTGATATTTTTTTGATATACGAAATACTCAAAAACTTTATAAAAAAAAATTATCATTTTAATTTGTTGAAAATAACGGTTTTGAAAAACTGCAATGCAAAGGTGATCTTTTAGAACCCAAAAACTTGGGAGACAGGGGCAAAATATTAATACTTATTTTGAATTATTCTTTATTGCTTCAATACGTCATGTCCCGGCATGCGACGTGATTAGTTTGAATAAGTTCATCCCTCTTTATTATTATGGTCTGTTCACTCAAAGCAGAAAATTCAATCTGAATTGTATATTTCTTATTACAGCAAAGTTTTGATTATATCATTTTCAAGCTTTTGATAATACAATTGTAAGATTAAATACTTGAACATGGGTAATCTAGAGGTTGTGGAATTAAAAAAAGGATGTCATCAAACCTAATCTGGGAGACAAATGAATATCAATCTGGCTTGAATAATGATTTTAAACTACAGTGAAGGCCGTTTAACAGGACGCATCCTATCAATATTAAAATAACTGTCCAGCGAAAAGTACTAGACTGTACCAAAAAAATGCCTTGTTATTATCGGCTTACGCCCGATTTGGAACTTGTTTTTTCAAACACTTAAAGTAAAAACAAAATATCCCCTTCCATCGGCCTTTTAGCCAAAGTTGAACTCTTTTTATATAAAGTTAAAATTCTATACATCAATAACCCTTCTATCGGCCTTTGGCCAATGTTGGAATCTTTTTAAGAAAGTCAAAGTTCTAAACATATAATCCCGTTCTATCGTCCTTCGGCTAATGTTGAACTATTTGTTCAAGTAAAAATTCTGAACAGAAAATTCCCTTCTATACAGTGGGTGAGTGCAATGGGCAACATTTTCACCAAAAGCCCGTGTCTTGCCCATTGCCATCACCCACTGTACATTTTTTTGTTTCAAAATTCAAATAAGTTCAAATTACTTTACATGACTTTCACGATCCCAACAATCAATAAACAACATGAACAGAATAAAATGACATTTCTGTGTTCATGCGGCATCGTTAACCATTCGGCTTTACTTCAAATTTTGTTTTCAACTAATCAGCTTTCTCAAGAATAGTTTCTCATTTTGATTAGAAAAAACAGTACGTAAAACAAATGCAGTATTCTTTATTGAAATTGAATATAACTCTGGTATCAACACCCAAAAATAATATTTGATGAATCATATCGACGAATATAATATAATTTAATAAAGTATTGTTTTGTCGGAAACAATGCCAGTGGGCCGATCACTGCGGGAAGTCTATCAGATGTAATTAACTCTCAGCGGACGAAATGAAAACTCGATGTCATTAGCTACTTTTAACTCGTATTTCGGCAGTTAACCATGAATGAATACTCATCTAGGAAAATAACGATCAAATTTCGCGACAATACCGTATTGTGAATACGTCTTCATGTTTTATTCTAATTACAGTACTTGAGTCCAGAACTTATTTTTTATGGCGATAGTATAATGTAGGCCCGACAATTTTTTTTCCTACGGTAGCTGATTTTTTTGATATGTTCTAGGAAATCATGAATAAAAAATTATTTATGAAAATTGTTTTTTCAAAATTTCACCAGGAAAGTGTTCAAAAACGCAAAACCGTTTTGGAAATTGCCTTCCAAGTTGCATAGATCTTTTTTATTAGTGATTTCTTAGAAGATATCAAAAAAACCGCTACCGGAGGCAAAACAAAATTTGTCGGCCTATCTTAGGCTAGTAGCCAAAATAAAGCATTTCTGTCAGTCGAACGATTTTTGCCAGCCAGATTGAAATTTCCAAATATTTATAATGTCGTAAAAATAAAATTCGAAAACCGGGATTTTGACAGGCAAAGGTCGATTTTTCATAATGTTTCACATAAAGTCAGTCCGAAATTGACACTCGGGGCGAAAAATGACCGGAATTTTTTTTAAATTATTTCAATAAGAAAGTTTTTGTCAATACTAAACCGATCAAAATCGATAATTTCGATCAACTTTCAGACTACAAGTAAGGTATTTACGCGGGCTCGGAATATTTGAATATGACGATTTGAAATAACAAATTTCAAAACTCAAAAATGGGTTACGATGTTTTCAACCTATCTTGTAGAAAAATTTTATCTGGACATTTCAAGACTTAGAAGGCTGATTCTCAGGCCAGTGAAAATTAAGCGTTTTTCGGTTAGCCGTTTTTTTGATTGAGGGTCGTCGATCAATATTCGACCTCTAATGACCGGTCAAAGTTCCCAGTCATCTCAAGTTCATTCGTATAGACTGTTGAAAAGGTACCTGGCGGGATGCAAAACAGATCGGAAGGTCGACTCTCAAAATAGAGCAAAAAGTTTTTGCTCTCTAGACGACCTTTCATCATATTGACCCATAGTTGCCCAATACGTTCATCAGAAAACTGGACTCCTTCCGATTCTTTTGAGTCTTTTCAAGTCTAAACATGAAACTTGAGGCTTAGACCTTAGTGTTGACAGTTATTCAGCTCTCTAGCGACCTTTTCGAGTACTTATTCGCCTAATAGTTGCTAATACGTATCATAAGAAAGTTCGACCCTTCCGTTCTTTTGGCTATTTCAAGTTCTATACATGAACTTCGGAAGATGACCTTGAACTTTGACGGTCATAGATGTCAAATTTGGTCGGCCGACCTCTCAAGTCAAAAAAAGGGCTATCGGAAGAACCGCTTACATTTCCTGGCCAAAAATTATCCCTTCTAGCACTTCATACGGCTTCTTCCAGAACACCGAGGTTTATCGGAGACTACTGTAAAACTCTCGAAAAATGACGAAACATCAATTTTTTTGAAAATTTTGAAGAACAAAAAAATCCCTGGGTCTTAAAATGACAAAAAATATCTTACAGATAGGGTTAAAACATTCGGATACCCATTTTTGAGTTTCTTGAATTATTCTATTTCAAAATCGTCTTAAAAACGTAGTACTTCATAGCTCAAATTTTTAAATCGTTCAGAACAGCAGTATTCTGAAAAGATTTGATAAAAATTGAAATCTCTGGAAAAATAGTTGAATAAGGAATTTTTGAGCAAAATCTATTGGTTAAATCTCCCGTAGTTTCTGTTGCACCACCTTGGTGCAATGTGTCTTTAATTCGTAATTTAGGACCATTAATCATGTAAAAATAAAAAATTTTCAATGATATGATCGACTTTTGGATAATTACGGTTTGCTGCGAAAATTTTTACTGTATTAGAGTAATTATTTTTTGCAAAAAAATTTAAATCAGTCAAGAAAACTTAGAGCGGGATAGAAAAAAAGTTCGAAGACTTTTTCCTCATCACCCATAGCCCCAAAATGACACGGGCCGTATATTTAATGGAATAAGGTGATAAAAAATGAGTACTGTGTTTTTCAAATATCTAAATCAAGTTTTTGGAAGAATGAAAGTGGTTCTCTTGAAGAATTTTAAGACTTTTTCCCGTTAAACCAAGTCAATAAACGATCACGTCGACCTTCACCATTAGGAAAGTAAGGTTTTGGCTTCCAAGTAACCAATACGGCGATAAATACGCCGAAATTTTTTATGGGCCATTGAACCTATGCAAAGATGTTTGATAACATAATAATATTCTCCAAAAAGCGTCACGTATCTTATTTTTTGAGAATAAGATGAATTTATGACATATTCCAAACCTTATTTTGGATATTCATCACGTGATTTATATCGGACTTTGGTGTATGTAAAAACTAAGTCTTAGAAAAAATCCGTTGGCATTGACCCTTGAGAATTTTTTGACGTAATTTGAGTACTTTTTCAAATTACTGTATACATGTTTTTTTTCAAAGAGTACCAAACCACGTGAGAAGACCCTTTAAAGAATCGTCCACGAATTTCTAAGACTTTTATTGCAATCTTAACATTGGCCTCCGGTTAAATAGAGCAGTTCTAGACGCCAATACTTCCGAAATAGAATACATAAGAATGCGTATGGCTACAGAAGAAGAGAGAAAATAAACGTCCACAAAATTTAAAGAGTCATTTTAACTAGAGAATTTGTTTAAAACAGTAATTTATTTTTGCAGATTACATACCGCAAATGGTGACGGTTGAATATTCCAAATTTTAAATGTCAAATAACCCTAAAGTGTGTGTATTAATGCAGCTTGTTTGTCGAAGCCGATCGTATCGAAAATGAAGGAGTTTTTAATTTTCTTATTTACATGGATGATATTTATACTTTTTTAAAAATATTGTTTTATAGGACATGAGAAAATGTCCTATTGTTATAATATTATTATCATTGAAAAAATATATTAATAATGAATCGTCGTTATTACCATGTAGCTTGATTCAAATGCACACACCACGGATGACTGCAAGAGACACTACGGGTCAGATTGTCGGCCACTACGGGAGTTAAATAACACGCAATAACCTGCGAAAAATATCATGATTTTCGAGAATGATTATCAAGTATAATAAGTCATAAAAAGATTCATTCAATTAATTTTTAAACTTGTTCAATCATCACAAAATGCTTCACCTGCTTGAAAATTAATTGAAACTTGAAAACCTTCAGAAATTAAAAAATATTTCTATAGAAAGATTATTCTATTTTGATCGAGTGTGATGATTTCATAGTTTGACGATGTGGAGTTTCCTGATGATTTTATTAATGACGTACAGTTCTTGACGTGTTAATACCCTTCTGTTCAAGTACTGTCATTTTTGAACTCATTATTGTGTGAATCTCAAACCATAATTCTATAATCAAACTTTGATCATTTTTTGCTATTCAAGCTAAAGTATGATTGTAATTACTACTAAAATGTGCTATAAAATATTTTAAAACAGTTAAAAATTATTGAAATATGGTACAACAGAGTGTCTGTACCGAGACAATCTGATGTTGGCGTTTGCGTTCTTAGACGCTTGGGGCAAAATTCCAAAAAAAGTGCGTCCTTATAACGCTCCTGGCAAACTTGGGGGAAAAATACCCATATACATCAAATTAAACCAGATTGATTTATTGAGCCGATAAATCTTAGGTTCATTTTATTACTGCAAGAAATTATTACTGACGCAAAAAATAATATTTTACTGTATTTATGACTATAGCAGTAAAAGTCTGATTTTAAATCCTCCAAAGAAATCAAACTATCATAGAAAAAATTTAAATGACCTGTGGATCGTGTGGCTAGTTGAAAACCTATTTGCAGCCATTTCTAAAGGGTAGACCTCATCACCTCTTTAAACTCTCTTAAAAGATTTCTGAGTTAATGCCGAAGCTTTTTCTTGTAGCACTCCTTTTTAGAGGCTGCATCTCTGAGATCGGATGATTAGCCAATCGGAGGTGTAAAAATGACATGCAAAAAAGGGGGTCAATTTGACAAATATAGATCGAGTTATCGTACAACACTTAATCTACAGATAAAAGTGTGGTCAAAAATGATGTAAGATACGTTGGGCGCGTGAAACTAATGAAAAAAGAAATGCTTTATTTCACAAGAAAAGACATCAGAATATTCATTGGCCGATATTCAGGGACGTTCTCCCGGCTTACTTGAAAATCACCACATACAAAAGATAATACCTGCACGGGCCTAGTGAGTTTTAAATAAAGTTTATAACGAGTTTAACCTTTTAGATTTTATAAAATTAATTTACGTTATTTTATTCAAAACTTATTTTTCGAAAAAGTTACTATTTAAATTTATTTTAACAAAACAAATATTTTTTTTCAACTTATTTTAAGGGGGTTGTATAGGTGGGTCTTATCTTCTGGTACGGAAGAGCTAGAGACTTGATTTTTTCATTTTTGAATTTCTGGTGGCTTGTTTAGTTATTGTCTGTAAAAACAATTTTTTTTGTAATTTTTTTTCCGAAAATTCTTGAAATTTTTTTTAAGTGTCTAAAATAAGAAACTGTTTTTGCTCTTGCGCGAGAACGATGAATAATTTGGCCATAGTTTAAAATGCCGTTTCCAAAAACATGATAGTTGCAAATCTTTTGATACTATTTGAAACTTGATACGATGACCTTGACGTTATTTTTGAAGCACTTTGAGGGTAGTTATCGAAAGAACAAAAGTTTATTTTTTTGTTTGTCAAATATACATGTTCTGTAGAAAAATCAAATTCTTTTGAAATAAGGTGAAAAGATACGACTTTAAAAAAAAAATTTTTGCTCGCGGTTAACTAAATTTACCGGTTGGTCGAACATGCTTTGATAAAAATTTCTTCTAGAAAACCACCATTCTTGACGTTTTTATAAGATTATTAATAATAACAATTTATTATGACGGAATAAAAAGTGATGAGCCCTTGAAAAAACCTTTCCAGCCTATACAACCTCCTTAAAGGGGGTAACCGAGATCTGTTGACGATTGCAGAACGTCTAGCCTACTTACCCCGCAATGCGTATTGATTCAAACTTCGAATCCTAGAGATATTTCTTTGAAATTTTCAAAAATAATGGTCACAAAGTTTTTGTATGACCGAACCGCCGTATACCGGTCAAAAAGTGATTTTTTTCCATTTTGGTACAACTACATTCAGCCTGGATAAAAAATAAAAATTTCAGTATAACTTTAATTTGAAGTAACAGCCGTGCCGCACGGCCGTCGCCTGACTTTTAAATTTCTTGTTATTAAGAGAAAAGTTCCAAAATAAATGGATGTTTTTGCGCATGTTTCGCTGGTACAATGCATTCGTCGAACAATATCAATTTTTTCTAATAAAAGCACTTCTTAAAAGTGTGCAAAGCGAGGAGGTACGTTGAGTTTTTTTTTCAATTTTCATCATAATTAGGCTTTTAGATGCATTCAAAGTTTATTTACCCTCAAATTCGTCAAAAAATATAGGTTTTTGAAGAATAATTCCAAAACTTTTTTTGAGTAAAAAATAAATTTTTAATACTTTTTGTCAGTAAGTTGCACAACTAAATATGTTGTTAAAATAGTCAGATCCAATGTCTAGATTACGAGAAAAAGTTAATTAACTGAAAAAATACTGAGAAAATTCGGAAACATTTTTATCGAAATTCATTCTTTTTTTAAGTTTTTATAAGCAAACCGTAATAAAAAAAGAATGCAGCTAAAATCAGCTTTCTATCACATCGGAGTCTCGAGAACAGCCTCCGTCGGTTACCCCAAATTTCTGGATCTAAGAAAATATTTGGAATTATTTTTTTTTTCGAAATTTATAAATTTTTATATCGCCATTTCAAGATCTAATTGACAGTGATCTAATGCAACAAAAATTAGAGCAAAAGAGTTATACTTCAAAAGATACAGTGCGGTTAAGGAAAATTAAACTTTGAAAATATAGTGAAAATTTTTGACATCAAAATTCTCTATATACAGTATGTAAAAAATTGTTCGAGACCAAACATCCAATTTCCTCGGATTGAAAGTAATTCCCCGCATTTAAGGTTTGATCAGAGAAATTTCCTTGTTGGCTCGAACAATTTTTACATACTATATATAATTTTGGAAGCAAACCAGCCACGAAAATGACAATGCAACTAAAATTAGCTTCCTATCACTTCTGAGTCTCGAGATACAGCCTCCGTCGGTTACCCCCTTAAAGGGTTTTTAAACTATCTTTATAGACAATTATTTTTGAACGATGAAATTAACTAGAAAGTTATTTTTTAAACTTATTTTAACAAAAATATATTTTTCGAAGAAAATTTTTGAACTTATTTTAACGAAAATATATTTTTACAAAGTAATCTTTTTAACCTTATTTTACAAAAGTATATTTTTAACAAGAGATATTTATTTCGCCTAAAACTCAGGAAAATAAAGGCTTTATTTCACGAGAAAAGACAGAAGAAGGGTTATTCAGAAAACTCACCGCATACAAAACATAATACCTTCGCGGGCCTAGTGATTTTTTATAAGGTAAATAAATGTTAAAAACAGGTCACCTTTAAGTGAATTCAAACAACGTTAAAATTTCAAAGTATTTCTATTTATAACGTTATTTTAACTTATTTTATTGAAGTTATTTTCTAAAACGTATTTCAACGACAATTATTTTTAAAATTAATGTTAACTCTACGAGATTAAATTATCTTTTTGAATAATTATTTTTAAACGCTAATTTTAACGAAAAGTTATAAAGAAAAGTTTTAACGAAACTTATTTTCACGAAAAAATATTTGAAAAAAGTTTTTAAGAAGGTTGAAAAAGAGTGAACCAAGATGTCGCATTCGGAGTCTTGCAAACTCAGTTCTAAAACGTAGTGCTATTTAGTCTCCGTTTTTGAAACCAATTGTACTGAAACATTTTAGCCATAATCGCGAAATATTTATATTGCAAAATAATTCTAGAATTATTTTCTTTCAAAAATAAGGTTCGAAATAAGTACATGTACTGAATGTGAAAACAGGCCAAAATAACTTTTTAGGACAAAAAGTCGTATTAAGGAAATTTTACTAATATTTTACATTTAGATTATTGGAGTTCGTTTATGCTTTGTTTTCCCAAGCGGCGGGCGGCCTGACCCCCCTCAGGTAACTCTACGTTTATTTTGATACGAAACACGTAGCTACTTGCTATTGTCTCTTAGACATAATTCAAAATAAGAAAGTACGTCAAAACTCAAACGCTGGACCATTTAAATATAACGTCAGATCAAGATCCGGCTTGTACACTCATCCCTTTTTTTCTTTAATGACTAAATATTCGACATTCTTCCACACGAATCATGATTATCTTAACTCCGTGCCGCACGAATTCAAATAATGCTGTAGCGCATATCTGGTTATTTACGAGCCAAAAACTTATATCGAAGATTATACTTGTGCGTGCTTTTTCACTAACACGTGATAACTGTGACTGGTGACCAATCACATCGCACGATTCTTAACATAAGTTGACAAAAGACGAGGAGGCATATCCCTTAATCACACTTTTGTAAATATCCCGGCCCTGATCAGCAAACGTAGTGTGTTTTTAAGTAGTAGAGCCGGGATATTTACAAAAATGTGATAAAGGGATATAGTTAGGTTTTTTGTTATCATGTATTAATGTTTGACTCGTGAAATGGGAAACCATTTCAAGACTCTTATTAACTGTGTTGAAAATCGAGCTCAAAGTGGCTGCGGCCATTTAGTTGCCTTTTGTCCTCTGATTGTCAAAGTCCCCTGATAGCAAAAGTGGGACGCTATCGAAAAATAGCGCCATGGAGTTTATCTTGGATACCTTATGTGACATAAGTTATGACACATAAGTTATGTCAAATAAGATACAAATTAATTGTTTATAAAAATTATACTTATTATATCGATTACGCGACTTTGGTCGTTATTTGCTAGATTTTTGGCCAAAATTAATTTAAATAATTCAGCTTTGAAAACAACTCATCCGCATTACATTCTTGGATAGCCTCAAACTGAGCACAGAATATCTTCTTAATAAAAACTAGAAAAATTGGTCAATCGGACCAAATTTATTTATCTTTTTTTCTGAGATTTCTGAAATTTTATTATTTTATTAGTTTTCTTTAAAAAGGAAGCATGATGCGATTTTGACCAATTTTTGTACCTTTATTATTCACGATAATTTGAGCTCAGTCTGAGCTATCTAAGAATGAATCAATGAGTTGTTTTCAAAAGCCGAATTATTAAAAATTTTTGGCCAAACATCTAGCAAATAACGACCAGGAAGTCGCGTAATCAATATATATTATATGTTATACTGATATAAGGTACTAATATAAGGTATTAATAACGGCAAAAATTATAATACATTTTATATTATAAGATAATAATTATCTGATAATTTCGGATTAGAATATAATATTCGTAAATTCCGAATATAATATTTACTCCACATCTGAGGAAACTTGTCATTATCGATTATGAGTCATAGTTTATGACTAGTCAATAGAAAAATACTCTTTTCAGAGGTTTTTAGTTTGGGCGCAATCAAATTGATAATTTATCTGATCTCAATGAAGGTATGATCAGAAACTTTTCCAAATATGAGAACTGGTTTTCTGGATTAATTCTAACAAAATATCAAGATAACACTCCATAAAACATTAAAAATTACTCGAAAAAGAAATGACTTATTCTTTTGAAATCGGATATTTTTTGTGTGAAATTCGAAAATTTTAAACCTTTTTGCAGTGAAGCAAAGTGAAATATTATCAGAAATAATTAACTATACAAACACGGGGTTTTTATCAGTGATTTATATGAAACGTTGAATAACGTTACATTATTAAAAGTTCATTAAAAAAGTGTATTTTTCTATTGACGGGCATAATCAGCATGCGAAGCATCATAATAAACATACGATTGGTTTTCTAATGCAATTCAAGGTGGATGAACAACTCGCAGTCAAATATTTTGACTGCAAGTTTTCTCGATAACTCGCAGTCAAACTTCTAGAAATTGTAAGAACCCTATGTTTCCTGCACCAACCCTAGTTTTTTTGACAAAAAGTTTTTTCATGCCCTTAGTGTACACAATTAGCGTTTGTGTACAGAATATATATTCCTATCTTGAAAAGGTTAGAATTAAATGTAGGGTTAGGTAAACTCGGGTCCAGTGTACACGGTTTTTAACGATGCAAAACTGTTTGTTGCGAAATGCTATGGTTAGGGTCAAATAATAGTGTTGTGTTTCGCAGGAACAAACAACCATATTGATTTAACAATAAGCATAGACTTCTCTGAGAAACAGTTTTGCCATGCCATGAGTGTACACAATAATATTTTGTGTAGACAAACTGATGAAAAGGTTAGAATAAAGTTTACTCGTGAGGATTACTTCAACAGGTAACAGTCCTCGGCAAGGCCCGCTTAATAGCAATACTATTCAAAATGTTTTTCAAGGACTGAATTTTATTTTTTAAAATTATCACGTAACAGCCCCTGGTAGGGCCCGCTGGGAGGCTATACGATTCAAAATGTTTTCAGGGATTAAATTAATTTTAAAAAAATGATTATCTACATGTAGATACATAAAGTCGAGAAAATACAAAACTTTGATGACTGCGAGATTTATCTTCAACTCGCAGTCAAAAAACAACAAAATAGAAAAACAATTTTTTTTGATTGCGAGTTTTCTCAAAAAGTTTGACTACGAGTTTTTTTGTATAGCTTAAATCACAGTCAAAATTTGTTTGTGTTGACTGCTAGTTGCCCCCTTACTCAATTCAACTCAGTTTCTCGGAGACAGAGAGTTAAAAATCAATTTCTGCAAATAACTATATTTTCAATCAATGAATTATTTTTATAAAACTTACCACTCTTCCCATAGTTCAAACTCAAGGCTCATTTGTTTATTCTGCTAGGAATAAAAATAAAAGTATTTCATGAAATAATATCGAAGAATAAGCTCTGATTACAAGTTTTACAATGCGTTAGATAAATAAAACTGAAAAAAATTATCAGCAAAAACAAAGAACTTCGGAATGATTCATTTTGTGTGAGGATGCAAGTTAATTACTTGTATTTCATGTCATAACATAACATTTGAGTGTTAATTTGCAACTTTGAAGAATGACTATCTGCTGACGTACAAAGTAAATAAAAACAACTTCTTCATACTTTTTTTTACAGGGAAAGCGCGGTAAAAAATCCCTTCTTTCACGTTCTGTTGCCTTCGCAATTTTTTTATATACACAAATAAATTTAATGAATGGAATAGAAATTTTTGTTTTTCAAGTGGCGTCGAGACCAAAAGGGATTTGTTTTCTGATATTAATTTAGCCAATCACATTGTATAAATCGAATTTTTAGCATTGAATATTTTAAATCTGATTTTTTGACTGCGTGTGTTAACCCCTAAAAAAAACAATTTTCTCTAATCGATAGACTATTGACAATCAGGATTCCAAAAGGGATGCATCACCGCCGATTTTTCCATCCCTATCCCGTTTTATCCCCCAAAACGGGATAGGGAATGAAGGGATAGATCTATCTCCCTTTTATCCCGGGTCCAGGATAAGCCTTTATCCTTTTTATCCCCGTTTTTGTATAATACGATAAAATTTTAAGCATGCCAGACGGAATTACGGTGGGGTATACGTGAAAGGTCAATTAAATCTCAAAAAAAAAAATTGGGCGTATTTCTCGATGCACCTCATTACTTCCGGTTTAACCGGAAGTGAGGTTAAATTGTGTTATTATCTTATATCTTACTCTGGGCGGTATATTCTGAGCGGTTAAACCTAACCCTTAAGAAAAAAATTGGCCCGCTATTTCGATGAGTCATCACTTCCGGTCTTAACCGGAAGTGAGGTTGAAATTGTGTTTATTTATTTATACTCTCACTTTGGGAGTATAAACACCACCTTTTTAAACTCTACTTCCGGTTAAAACCGGAAGTCATCAATATATTGAAAATCACTGTCCAAATTTTTTTTGACAAAATTTCACCCCTAACAATTTACCCCCTAAGTATTATATAGAAAATTAAACACAATTTTTACTCGAGTTCCCGGTAAACCCCGGAAAGTCCTGATATCATCGCAAAATACCGCCAAAATTTTTTTTGGACTAGAATTTTCCCCTTAAATAAACAGTAAACACTTTCCTGGAAGAGTCGTTTATATTCTATGAATTATGCAAAAAGGTGGAAGGGGGGGGATAAGGGATAGAAAAGTGGACTTAAAAGGGGATAGGGAATAAAACGGGATAAAGACGGAAAAAGGGAATAGAAACGGGACTAAAAAGGGGGATGGGGATAAAAACGGGATAAAAGGGGGATGGGACTTTCCATCCTACATCCCTTTAATGGCTCTGAATTTTCCAACCCTATCCCCCGTCCGTTTTATCCTTCTATCCCTATCCCTTTCGGAAGCCTGATTGACAATAGTCATTTTAAGAATTTATTTTTGAAGGGTCAGAGACTTTATATGTTTTTGTGCATGTGATAAAATTTATTCATAAGATAATATCGTATGTTTTTTTTGCTCAATACATGTATATCTCTCCATAACACTGTATAATTAACGTCAGACTTTTTGTCTACGAGACTTTCGTGGAAAAAACGTCAAAATCTAATTATACAGTTTTCGAACTCAACTTATCCTTGCACATTCTGGATATACATGTTGATTATGATACCCGTTGATAGAAATATATTTTCATGAGAGTATCAGAAAAAACTCGTACACATCTGAGAATTAGTTTTCTAGATTTAATTCTATAAAATTGTAATTCAAAACCTCATTTAAAATTCCAGTGATACTCTGATGAAATAATAGAAAATAACCCAAAAGATAAATGACTCATTCTTTCGAAACCAGATATAAATTCAAAATTATAAAAAGTTTCAAGGAATGCAAAGGAAATAGTTCTAGAAATCATTTTACATCGAAAAATGAGAGATATCGAAGATTATACCTACGTGTCCCGTAGAATTTTGACGTCAGAGATATAAATAATCGTGTGATTTGATTGGTTAATACACATTCACTGATTTTTTTAATGAACAAAATTGAAAAGCGGATCGTGCAATCTCAACGTTTTTAATAATTGGGGCTTTCTCAGGTAACCCAAAGTAATATNTTTTTGGTAGTCACGTGATCAAAATATAGCGATTTATATAGCGAGAGGGTTTTATAGCCAAAAAACCTGTTTTTTCGCCTAAAACATCGATTTTGACCAAAAAACCCAAATTTTCGAAAAAAAATATGCTCATCACAAAAAGCGCAATAAAATTTCACATAAATCCCTACATTTGAAAAATCAACCCTAACTGGTCGATTTTGGCCGAAAATGGAATGGTGGAAGTGCTATGTATATCAGCTATTAAGGGGGTACCTTAAAAACCAGTCTCTACAGTATTTTCGAACGCTTATTGCACAAAAAGATTTAGTGACGTCGGTTTAAGTTAAGCATAGACCTACTTTCGCAACATCGATCTCGGTTTTACAATTGAATTCAAACATTCCCTACAGTCGATGACACCTAATGATAACCAAATTTAGAAGTTAAGAACCTGGAGAGATAAAATGCCACTTCTTACCGATTGAATTCGCTGAAAAATTTTAATATTATGCCATTAAAAAAATTAATGGTCTATTTCACGGTATAATTCTACAAGCAAAAACGCAACATATAAAAAATGCAAAATTCGGGCAATTTTGAGCACAGTTTTTACTGTCAAAATCAAATTCGCGCTGAGGAGCGCAACAGCAAAAATTATGTGGAAATTCGAAAATGGAATTTCTACTGCTTTTACAATCGGAAATTTGAATCAAATTGAACTTCAAACTTCATTTTATGAACCAGCAGAACATACTATGATGACTTTTTCTGATGATTTTTTAGATGAAGAATAATGATTTATTTCTCCTTTTATCTTTTATTTTCTTATCATTTGTTATCTTTAAAATTTTCATTAATTTCATATTCACCTTATTTATCCTTTGTTTTATGATAAAACTTTTATCCAAATAAAAAATCCTTTTTAAAATCTAAATTAGCTCCCTTATAAAAACGCCGCTTGATAGGTGTCAAAAGTCTCGAGCCAAAACAAATAATAGTTTCGAAGCGGGCGGGAACGGTTAGGCGGTACCCGCCGGTGAGTTTTTGATTCAAAATTAGATATATATGCAAAAACAAATTCGAGTTGCTTGATATATCGATCACGAGGCCTCCTATTACTAGGAGGCCTAATATTAGCCAGTTTTAAGCATTTTTATATAATTCGGCTTTTGAAAACGTCTCATCTGATTGACTTCTTAGATAACTCAAACTGAGCACAACTATTTCGAAAAAATTAAAGTTTTAAAATGATCCGAATCAGACAATTGTTTCCGATTTAACAAAAACTGATAATTAAACGATTTCTGTAATCTCAGAAAAAAATCAAAAATGGTCCAATTCGGATCATTTTATTCGTTTTTTATTATTCACTAAATATTTGTGCTCAGTTTGAGCTATTTAAAAACTTAATCGGATCAGTCCTTTTCAAAAGCCGAATTATATAATTTTTTTTTGCTAAAAAGTGGCTTATATGTGCGAGGGGGCCCCTTAATCGATATAATATATCATCTAGCTTATATCAACCTCCCCAAAACCTGTCCTCTATCAAAAATTGTTTGTACAACCTGTTTGTCCAATAAAAGTTTCAGTTAACCCTTGGAGGCTCCAACACCACTTAAGTGGTGCGTGACATCCCATTTTCCACAAAGAATTGCGTAGGATGAAGCTTAATGTAAAGGTTACATTTTTATAGGGTTAACTCGTAGACTCGATTTTTAGCCAAACTATTAGCACACCATTTAATCGCATTTTACGACGCTTAATATTAAGTAACAAGATCAATTTATAAAGTTATGCTAAATTTGAAAAAATGACGTTTGTGCGTTTTTTTTTTTGAAAATTTTACTGTATAAGTATTATTTTTGCAAAAATTTTTAAATCACAAATTAAACTTCATCGTGATCAGAAGAAAATTCTAAGACTTTTTTCTCCATTACAGCTATAGGCAAAATGACAGTGCCGTATATTTAAGGAATAAAGGTTGGAAAAGTAGTATTCGTTTTTTTCCAAAAATTGCTTAAATCAGTTTTTGAAAGAAGTGAAGGGTTCTTTATGAAGTTTGTAAGACTGTTTTTTCGCATTACACTATAGCCCCAAAATGATCACGTGACCGTATATTTAAGAATAAGGTTGGTAAAGTAGTATGTTTTTTTCCAAAAATGCTTAAATCAATTTTTGAAAAAGTGAAGTGGTTCCTTAAAAGTTTTTAAGAGTTTTTCCCATTACACCAGTTCAAAGCGATCACGTGATTCAAATGAAGAAAATAAGGTCTTGGTGAAAGTAAACAATAGTGATCAATTACGCCGAATTTTTTTTGGCAATAAACACCTAATTTAAGAGTTTTGACATAATAAATATTTTTCCAAACACGTCACGTGATTTATTATTTTCGAGAAAAGGATTTTATTTATGAAATATTTCAAACCTATTTTGAATTATTTCGTACCTTTATTACGGACATTAGTGTAATAGAAAGAAAGTCTAAAAGCGTTGAAGTTCATCCCCAATGTTTTTTTATGTAATTTGAGAACTTTTCTTAAATTACCCTTTATCGGTACAATGGTTTTTGATTATCAATAATTACCGATTGATTTTTTTTTTAATTTCAAAGATTTTCTGTTGTTTTGTGAAAATTGGCCTCCGGTAGACTAGAGCATGTTCTAGAAGTCAAACTCCGAATAATTAATACATTGAATCAATGAAGAGGCGCACGTAGGCGTAGGCGTGAGTATTCTCACATCTTTTCCACAATAAATAGATGATTGAATATAATTTAGAGTCAGTTCACTAGAGAATTTTGCAAAAACATATAATTATTTTTAGACACACTGCTAGAAATCATTTGAGTTATATGAGGTAATTGCAAATTATAAATTTAGGTCTTATTCTTCTATTATTGCACTTTTTTCGCAACTTTGCAACTGTCGACTTTTTGTTTTCTTATCTTCATTAAATGCCTTTAAATTCGTTTAAATTTATTTGTTATTTCAATTGTATGCAATGTCTGAATATGTATTTTAAAGCTTTGAAAATGAAATGTTATAATGAACTTTAGAATGGAGATTTAAAGAATGGGCAACTAGTTGGGCT
>SCLH01000419.1:267169-277404 GCA_004367855.1 Oikopleura vanhoeffeni | reverse complement strand
CTATTATTTTCGAGAAATAAGGATTATTTATGAATATTTCAAACCTATTTTGAGATTATTTCGTCACCTGTTATTCGGACCATTAGTGTAATAGAAGAAAGTCTAAAAGCGCTGAAGTTCATCCCCAATGTTTTTATTTGTAATTTGAGAACTTTTCTTAAATTACCCTTTATCGGTACAATGGTTTTTGATTAATCATAAATACGATTGATTTTTTTTTTAATTTCAAGATTTCTGTTTGTATTATTGTGAAAATTGGCCTGGTTAGACTAAGCATGTTCTAGAAGTCAAAACTCCGAAAAATTATAACATTGAATCAATGAAGAGGCGCACGTAGGCGTAGGCGTGAGTATGTCTCACATTCTTTCCACAATAATGATATGTTGAATAATATTAGAGTCAGTTCACTAGAGAATTTTGCAAAAACATATAATTATTTTAGCACACTGCTAGAAATCATTTGAAGTTTATATGAGGTAATTGCAAATATAAATAAGGTAATATCTTATTATTGCACTTTTCGCAACTTTCCGCAGACTTTTTGTTTCTTATCTTCATTAATGCCTTTAAATTCGTTTAAATTTATTTGTTATTTCAATTGTATAGCAATGGTCTGAATATTATTTTAAGCTATTGAAAAATGAATGTTATAATGAAACTTTGCTGAATATGGCCGATTTAAAAAGTGGGCAACTAGTTGGCTAAGAATCGAGGTCTGGGTACAGTTCATGTCTAAGTCTACGAGTTATAAAGTCAAATTGTAAATTACTTAAGTCTAACCTTATCTCGAGGACTAGAGTGCAATAAGTTGCAAGCACTTTTACTTTTCCGTATAAGCGTCAAAGTGAACAAAAATTGTTAATGGAAAAGATTGAGAATTAAATTTTCTAAAAAGTGACTTCCTTAGAAATAACCTGCAATTTTCGGTCTTTAATCCACAGGTGTTTTCCGAAAAAATAACCTGACCTACGCAATTTATCGAAATCACTTTCAGAGAAATGAAAATTTACTCAGAGCCGTAAAAATGCAGCAGTTTCAGAAAAGTTTTTCCTAAAAAGTGAATCATTCAGAAGCAACCTGCAATTTCTGGTCTTTAATCTACAGGTGTTTTTAAAATAGTCCGGAGCCTCCAAGGGTGAAAAGAAAAAAAAGGCCCTAGGTTCCAGATTCTAGGGATTCAAATTATCATAATGTGTGCTTTATTGGAAACTTAATGTTTTATGAAAACAGACCTGTCAAGTGATATTTGTTGACTTAAAACTTCGGATAATAAAGTAGCCAGAAAAAATGTTAATTTTCAGGAATTTAATTCATTAAAGGATCGTGACGTAACATTAAGGAAGACACTTTAACAAAAAAAAGGCACTAAAGAGTCAAAATAAATCAGCTCTCTTACGCCTCATGTGAGCACTTTATAATATCGCCCATCGTTTATAATACAGGCATCAGCAATTTAACTAGTTGATATCGTGAACGAATGTGTCTTAATAAGGCGAAACGTTTTAATTAGTCTCACATTCTTCTGTATAAATTCTTCTAAAATCAAAACTATTTTAACACACCCTTCTATATAACCAATCAAAAACTTTTATTACATTTGATCCGGAAACATTTGTACGGAAAAGTTCCCACGCCTACGCATCTTCACCGAAACAATTTATGCTAGTCCCTAATTGTCCAAAATTTTTAAAGCAAAAAACCGTTGGCCAAATGCCCCTCCTTCAGTGTCACACCCATGCATGTAAATGCAAGTTTTTAATTCTAAAGTTTATTTAGAAAAATTTTCAAAATAGGAAAAAATTAAAATGAATAAGTTGATTAAGTGGTTTTCCATTTGAGATATTTTCGACTTTTCCCTCTCCCAGTTCAAATCACACTACAGCATGTTCAAATATGATTGTTTGGCTACATTTGATTCGTGACCGTCAATTTCATTAATTTCTACCTGCGACTAACTTAAATCTCAAATTCGTCAGGTTTCTTTTGCATTCTAGTAGCGAAAGCTCCGTATTGTTCCTAGTGAGCTTACTCCGATTAGCCGCCATAAACTTGAGCTAAATTTATCAAAAAATAATAAAATAAACGTTTCTCGTATTTGCCCCTAGGGGATACAATATGTTCGTAAATATGATATTCGCACTTGTAACGTCATGTCTCAACACGAGGAGGTAGCTCTGACATCACAAAATATATTGATTTTAAATAAAAAAGATAAGAACGCCGTCTGTAAACCACGCAAAAAATATATAAATTTGTTTTTTTTCAATAATATTTGACGGAGGAAAATCGAATTTGATTCAGGCAAGAAGGATTTTAAAATCAATATCTCAGACCACTGTCACGAATATAAAGAAAGCGGTTTAAACTATTGTTTTTGAGCAAATAATTATACTTTCAAGGTCTTTTCTTTAGGAGAAGTCTCAATTTATTTTCATTGTAATAATTTTTCAAAGAAAGTGAGAATGATGATGATTGTCTAGGTAATACCTAAGAAATCCTGCGAATTATTTCCAGAATCAATAAACCGGGCTTATATCCATAATGATGCCCATGTAAAAAAAATTCTATTAGTTTTAAAGGAAAAAATGGGACCTGTTTTTGAATTCAGGCATCAGCCTAACTCGGTGAAAATAACGAGTGGCAATAGCCGTTTTCCGACTATCGGTTGGCCTTAGAGGCAAATTTTCTTCACAAATTATGAATATTTATGGATTCCCATATCAATAAATATAGCTCTTTAACACCACTTCTGCTTTTTTTGGCAATTTTTAAATTCAATTTTTTAAACGGTCGATTTTTTTTGTGTATTAAAATAACATAAAAAAAATGGAAATTTCACTTTTCAAATTTAAAATCAGCCCGACCAGTCTTTTTGAAAATTGTATTCATCGCTCATGTTTCCGTGATTAGCATAGTATTGCATGACATATTGTCCCAATTTTCAAAAATGGTTTAGCGAATTTGAAATTTTCGAAATCCAGTAAATTATAAAAGAAATATATTTGCTCAAATTAAATTTAAAATCAGGAAATTTTTTTGGATCTTCACCTTAAAATTTTCGAAAAATGACATATTATCTCTACTCATCCAAATTGTCCTTAGACGATTTGAAATAAGGAATTTCAAAAGTCAAAAATTGGTATCAAGGTTTTAAGCCATCTTGTATAGATTTTTTTTCTGGTCAATTCAAGATCAAGGATTATTTTCGTTTTGAAATTTTAGAAAAATTTTTTGATTTGAAGGTCAAATTTTCATGCCTTCAGTTTTGTAGCTGTAAAAGGCGTCTAATTGAGAGCTATCATTGTTTTTTTTTCTGCAGACAGAAGTTAAGTATTTTTCGGTTAGGGATTTTTCGATTTAGAGCAAACCGACCACCTTGTCAACCACAATAACCGGTCAAAGTTCAAGGTCAATTTCATCGTAGAAACTTGAAAGTACCCTCAAAAAATCGAAAGGTTCGATTTTCTTATGAAAATATAAGCTGCTATGGGTTAATTATGTACTGAAAGGTCGCTAGAGACCAAGAATGATCAAAACTTGTCTATACGATCAACTTTGTTTGACCAAGTTCTCAATATTGTCCTTATAGACGCAGATCACAGTACTGAGATTGTTAATTACAATACATTATGTGGATCAAAGTGGGTTGAATAATTTCAGCAAAAACATCCCCGCGAAAAAGTTTCATGACTCACAATGAAACGTCATAAGTTTTATTTTTGCGTATTTCCACACATCATTTGATAAATCATAAAGAGGGGGAAAACTTTCAAGAGGGTACCCGCCGATCGGGAAAGTTCCCCTCAAAAATAATTCCTATTTTATGTCTTAAAGTTTATCAATTTTTTGTACTTCATTGCAAGCAAATAAATAGTGTTGAATAAATATTATGCCTCGTGAAATAATAACGCAAAAAACAATATTTGGGTCAGTATATTCGCAAAAAACTTCTTTGGGTCGATATTCGATGATACGTTAGAAACGAAAATATATGAAACAATAGTTCTACTAAAATGTTGCCTTTTTCGTCCTAAAACATGATTGACATACCCTCTAAAACATCCTTCTTTGGTCCCAATGTAAATCTCTTTTAGCATAGTAAAACAAAATTGCACATTAATTACGCGAATATATTTTATATGATTTTCATTTTCTAAAAAAAAGAAATATACTACAAGAAAAATTTAAAAAATTTTCTGTATGTTTTTCTCTATTTTCTTCTGATTTCTTATTTATATTTATTTTAATGAATATGAACTGAACACGATTTGCTTATAAAATATGCCTCAGGGAATTGAGAGAAATCACCGATTATTCATCCTTTAAACCGGGAATACAGAAAACTTTTTTCGTTTTTTAAGTAATTGACGTGGTCACAAACATTTGGACTATTGAACTTGGAAAATGATGCTTATAATTATGGCTTTGGGGCACAATACTTAATTATACTGAGTAAGGTCTAAAATTTACGAGAGAAATATACATATTGTGCTCTTCTTTCTTACTTCGAAGTGAAAGAATTGTCCTTTAGCTAATTACGGCCAATTAAAAATGGTAACTAGGTAGATTTTATTTTGAACGCCAAGTTATAGCCGATGTCAAGGGTTTAAAAATAAAATCCACCTAGTTACTATTTTTTATTGACCGTAATTACCTAAAGGACAATTTTCACTTCGAAAGTAAAAAAAGTACATACTGTATATTTGGATTGAATTTTTTTTATTAACTCAGAGACTACTATCACCTTGTCGCCTTGGTCTCGGGTTTTTTTTCCCGCATTTTTTCTTATGGCTTTTTTAGAAGCTTCGGTGTATCAAAATGAGTCAGAATATGTTAAAACAATGGGTAATCTGTAAATGCATGTAACGTGAAAAAATTAAATTCGAAAATTTCAAATTTATTGGAATTCTAGAAGATTTAATTTCAACCAGATGCATTTTTGGTTTTTCGACCTCAAATATTGAAAATACGTGTGCATGTATATAATTGGTTTCTTAGACTTTTGTGATCAGTAGCACAAGATCTTTCTTTTGACCTCACTTTGAAGATATTTCAAGCAGAAAAAAAACCTGAAATTTGGAAAAAATTCACTTCCGGTATTACAAAAATCAAATTTTCTAGAATAATAGGCAGAAAATGAGTGAAATAAATTTTACAGGGATGAAAGGACGAGTGATTTGAAGTTTGGGGCAAAGTTTGAAGGAATTGATATAAAAGTCAAAAAAATAAAAATATTTTTAAACTATAATTTGGTTAAAAACACAGTATTTCGAAATTCTAGAACAGCTGACTTTAAATTTTGAGAAATTTTTTTACTCTCAACATCAAACGTTGATAGTTATCAGTATTCCCAAAAATTCAGGTCTTTCTGATAAACCGTCTTCTAGAAAATGCCGAAAAACCACTCTTTTCAATGCGGAAAAAAAGACCTCCGACCATTAATGGCTCCGCGCAGCCTAGGGTGTTGGCGAGTTTTACCATTAGAAATCTACGATAGTTATCCAAAGAACAAAAAAAAATGTGTTGTACAAAATTTTCCAAAGATCAGGAAATTTTTTTGAAAATTTTGAATGCTGGCTGTTGATTGCCCAAAGTCGACGTTATCAAAATAGAAAATCTGAAAAAATGCGTTTTTCCATAAAAATAACTGTTTTTTCCGAAAAAAATTGAAATTCAGGTCATAAATCGCCAATTATCGATGATATTTTATTCAACAACCTTCCTTTACTGTATATTCTAAACGTCGATCAAGTAAATTTACTTCTAATTCAGAATATTATCTTAAAATGAAAAAAACTATTCAAAAGTTCAAAGTAATCTGAACGATCTGAAAGTTAAGAAAATTTTATATTACGAAGAGCATATCGAAGATAATCCTTCGGCTTGCTTTCTTTACTGTGACATCAGAAATAATAGTGACCAATCAAATCACACCATTCTAATAATAACTTCATAATCGTGTGATTTGATCGGTCACTATCTTTTCTGACGTCACAGTTATGACGCTGAGTAAGAAAACTTGCCGGAGGATTCACTATCTTTGGCTGTTTATCCGCTAAAAAAATGCGACAATTTAAACTAAATTCAATGTCGAGAAAAATATTTTATATGAAAAAACAGAGTTGATAGTTTTTCGGCCAAAAACTTTTTTCGGCTACAAATATTTAGTTTTTCGGCTCTGAGATGGATTCAGTGTAAGCATTAAGTTTTTCGGCTAATTTTGATTTTTTTAGTGACATTTAAAAGTTTTTCGGCTAATTTAAAAAAAATAGGGTGTTGTTTAAAAGTTTTTCGGCTAATGTTAGTTTTTTTGGTGACATTTAAAAGTTTTTCGGCTAATTCTTTAAAAATAGGATGTCGTTTAATAGTTTTTCAGCTAATTTTGAAAAAACATGGTGTATTCTAAAAGTTTTTCGGCTAAACTAATAAATATAGGGTGTTGTTTAATAGTTTTTCGGCAAATTCCATCGAAATAGGATGTCGTTTAAAAGTTTTTCGACTAATTTTGAAAAACATGGTGTATTCTAAAAGTTTTTCGGCTAATTTTGACAATAAGCGTATTCTTAAGGATGTGGGTGACGATAATTTGACTGTTTTTCACACATTTTCAAGTGAAGTTTCTGAGAAACCTGGCGTCAGAAATAATTTATTTTTTTCCAAGTACGTAGAACAACTCTTTAGGAAGTTGCCAGTACTATTGAGAGCATCTGATACTTCAATCTTTGCTCAATTTTTTTTTTATTTCTACTAGTAGGCGTCCCTATAAGCACTCAAAAGCCTACTCCTCATTCATTCCTCATCATTTTTGTATTTTTATTTGCAATTCAACTTTTATATGTAAATGCACATCACCAAATGGACCCCTTTTTTCCTTATTTTGCCCCTAGTGGTCAAAACAGCTTATTTTGGAGCCTCACGCAAACGCCTACTCCTCCTTGAAAATATATATAAAATTTTTAATTTGTGCATCAAATTCACCGCGAAGCCTTGATTAAGGTCCAAATGGGCCCCATTTTTCGATTTTTTTTCTCAAAACTCTCAGAAACGACTTGTGAATTTCTAGTTTTTGTTGAAATTCTAACTTTTTTTTAAAAAGAAATGATTGACGTTGACCGTTTTTTGGCAGTATTTCGACTTGAGTGTCTTCATTTTTACTATTTGAACGTTATATAAAAATTTTAGATCGAAATTGGTAACTTTTATTTTGAATGTTAAATTTTCAAAATTATGGATTATGATTTTGACCATAAAAATTATTTTTTATTTAAAACCGATTTTATTTGAAAAAATTCAAAAATAAGAAAAATCCTAAAAACTAACTTAACAGCAATAAATTCTCTACAAAATAGGTCAAACCAAAAAGTATTCTATTAACTCTCAATTATCGTCACCCACACCCACAAAATTGAAATAATGAAAAAAGAGCAAAAATTTTAACAATTATAATATTAAGATACTTTCATTTGGTGTAACTTTTTCTTGTTATTATTATTCCTTGTAACTTGAGACTATCCTGTGTCTAAAATTGTAAATTAATAAAATATTTATGCAAGCAAATCCGATATTCTAAAATTAGTTATTCGATAGTTATAAACTTTTTTTTGCTTGCAATCAATTTCTCGTGTGTTGGATGGTCGGAAACCAGAAAAATAATACCGAATTTGAGACCGTGGTCGAAAATAACTACTACACAATCCCCTTAAAGGTTCGAGACAAGGATTTCCGCCCAAATACATTAGTTAGAGGTAATACTTTGTCCAACAGTTTGTACTTTTGCGATAATTGGCCATTAAAATGCGACGACCACCCCCTTAAGAGGGTAGTCATGTCTTATTTGCAACTTTGCAGAGTCATATTAATAAAATCTGAACCTTGAGCAATAATTCCAAAAATGCCAATTTGTAGACCTTAATCTTTTGAAATCAAAGGTCAAACTGAAATTTTGATGACTGCATCAATCTTCACATAGTCGCAACAGTAGGTCACTTCGCGAAATTTCAAAATCTATCTTCTCCGAGACCATATATCGCAATTTGTTCACAAGTTTACATAATACGTAGAATAAGTAAACTAAGATCCCTAGTCTACGATTTTTCATTTCGATGGCTAAATTTCCCTAGCGGTCCGATAAACCGACGATTTTTGGCCGTTTTTCAGAATTTTCGACCTAAAAATCTATCTTCTCCGAGGTTAAGTTTCAAAATGGGACCAAAATTTTTTAAAGTACACCTTGTTGCATTTTTAAAAGCCTGGTGCATGGTTTCCCAAATTTCGATGCAGACTTGAAAATATGATTTTTCGAAAAAACGTGTGCTCCGATTTTTTCGAAAGTTAGCTCAAAATAAAGCCAGTGGAACGCTGAACATAAAATTAACTCATGTCAAGCCGATATTTAAAATTTTTAGTGGCCAAATCTTAACAAACAATAATCGAAGAAACCCGAAATTTTTTTTGTGGATTTCATCGGAAATAGATTTGTTTGACATCCCAAAGCAATTTGGTGCATTCTGATTGCATCTAAGTCTTCATAAAAATCAGACATGACTACCCCCTTAGGGTATCCCGTTAAGGGTATCCCGGTCCCTACATTTTCTGCAGTTATTATGTCATAAGTAATTTTTTTCAAAATTTAGGGGAAAAATAACATTTGGTTCAATTAGACCCCCAAAACTTCAAAATTTCGGCTTGACGTACACCAACTTTCTCTTCAGTGTTTCCCCAGCTTTCTTTTGAGCCTATTTTCGAAAAAATCGAAGCACTTTTTTTCCGGAAATTTTTTCACGTGACCTTGAAAAATTCATATTTTGAGTTTGGGGTCGAAATTATAAACGGCTTCACAGAAGTTTTTATTTGATCTGAGCTTCTTTGAGTGAATTTTGAAATCTAACCTCAGAGGAGATAGAATTTCCGATTGAAAATCTCAAAAAAACGATGGTCTATCGCATATTCTAGGAAAAATAAAGCACTTATAGACAAAAACGCTTTCACAGAAGTTTTGAATACTAATTATACAAGTTATGTTAAAATTGAGGTTTATTTCATAATATAGATAGAATTTCCGTTTTAGCTTAGGTCTCCCTGTTTCGCTAATGTGTCTGGGAGTGTATTCATGCAAAAAGTTTTGACACATATTTTACGCAAGATGAAGGCTAGTTTTACAAACTGGCTAATCTGAATAATATCCTTGAAGGGTATCCCCTTAAGGGTATCCCGGTCCCTAATTTGACATATTCTCGATAAAATATTAACCAAACACTGCTTCAAGGATAGTATTCAGATTAGCCAGTTTGTAGAACCCTACCTTCGGCTTGGCGTCAAAATCTGCGAAACTTTTTTGTATGCTCACACTCAGTGACACACATAAACGAACAAGAAGACATAACCAAAACAGAAAATCTATCTCTCCCAGGTTTATTATGAAAAAAACCTTAATTTTAATACGACCGTAAATATTAAAATTAGAAGTTTACATTAGTCGTTTTGTCGATTAGTGCTAATTTTGTCTAGAAACATCAGCAAAAACCAACCGTTTTTGGATATTACCGCTACCTCGAAAAATCGTAATCTCCTCCAGGTTAAATTGTGCAAATTAGCTCAAATTTGTTGCAAAAAGCAGTTTACAATAACATAGATAATCTTGACGTGTATTTTTAGCATTTATCGTTTACATTTCTTAAATCTATAATTAATTTATGATATTTTTTTCAAGGTCACGTGGAAAAAATTTCGAAACAAAAATGTGCTTGATTTTTTTCGAAATTACAGCTCAAGAAGCTGAGAACACTAAAGAAAAGTCTGGGCCTCAACGTCAACCCCGATAGTTAATTTTTAGTGTCAACATTCGCCACAAACATAATTTTTTACATAATTTTGAAGAAAAATACTCAGAAAAAAATCGAAAAATTACGGCAAAATTGTTCTAAATGTTTTTGACAGCATTGGGGTTGTTTATGCGTTCAAAACATAAACAATTGTGATTTGGTGGTACTTTTACTGACATAATTAACTGATAATGGTAGAACGGGATACCCTAAGGGATTGTGGAGTCCAGGCAATAGATTTTCTGGGACAAAATGAATTTCTTGAAAAATCTGGCAAATTAACCGGTCCAATAATATAAAATTGAAAAAACGTTCGTTTTTAGCCCATTATTCGTTCTCTGTCTGTCCGTAAAATAATGAAAAAATCGGCAGTAATTTTTCGCTCACAAATGGACGGATCGAACTCTCAGAAAT
>SCLH01000419.1:251810-263008 GCA_004367855.1 Oikopleura vanhoeffeni | reverse complement strand
GAATTTGTCGCACAAACTTGATAAAGATACTATGACGTTGTTAAGCCAAAAAATACGCGAAAGTCGTAGGAAATTATCGGGCGGTTATTTATATTTATATGAGAAACTGATTTCCGTTACCGTTTTTCGTATTGAAGGTTGCAATATTTCCATATGACGATATGCTCAAAAAAAAAATTAACGTAAACTAAGAACCGCCAACACCCACATATAATTATTTTTTTCTATCAAAACTTGCGAGCCTAGACCACAAACCTCACCTCTACTCACCCCTCCGCTGACGAAACTTGGATAAACGATAGTGATTTACAATTCAGGTGGCAGATTTGGCACCGCGAGTACGCCTCTCATGTTCACTACTTCGATTTCCGCCACCGCAGTGGCCGCCACAATCTTGAGCCTCTCCGAGGCAATTTCCGCAATACAGCAAAAGGATATTCCAAAACATTAAGACACTTTAAAGACAGGAAGATCTATGCGTTGATCTCGCGATGTCCATGACAATTAGTACACCACCAACCACCCTGTCAGACCGCGCGCAACACGCACACCCCACCTTTTCAACACACACACACATGCATGAGAGCTTACCACTATAGGGACATTTAGGAAAGTTTCGATATCGGTGAGAACGGAACAATGGTCTGAAATTTCAGCTGAATTCCGGTCACGCTCCCTCACTCCCCTCACCTCTTCTCGCCACACGCACACACACTGAAGAGTGCCGCAAAAGAGTGTGGTTCGATCGTTGGATACATGTATCTTCTGTGGAAATCAAAAGACGTCAAATTTCGGATGTTAATACCAAGGGTATGGACTCGAATGGAAAGTACGCTTTTGAACTTTCGCGCCTCGCCACCGCGCTGTACTGACGACAAAAAAATGCCGAAATCGACAATTGAAACATAAAGTGAGAAATTAAATAATAATGAAATGCCCAAAAAGATTACTTGGGTACGGTTTGCTGAAACGATCATTAGCAACTATGGTCTGACTTTTGAAAGCACACCAACCCGGTAGCTAAGATTAGAACCTACATACTCACTAACAACCCTGTTTTTTTAGCAATCACCGTGCGCTATGTCTAACCGTACGAGGCCTCCTGAATGTAAAACATTCAGTGCCACACCGCCCTTAAGTGGTGTGGGGCGCGATTTGACACTTTGACGAAGCTATTTAATACAACTGGCAGAGCGAATACAAAAAGTTGCATCTGAAGAAACAACTTTTCGCGGTGAAGTTGTGGATTTTTAACAGTAAGCGATAGCAGACCCACCTTTCGCCGAGCACCTACGCCTTCATTAAGAAGCCTCCTAAAAAAAACGTTAATGACGTCATTCTTCCGCATTCCACCATGATATATTTTTTTGTCTGGCTAACCCAAGAAGCCTAACACAGACTTGCCTTACTCGGAATTTTGCTTTTGCGGACAAATGCGAAAACGAAAGTGAAAACTTTTAAAATATTTTAGGAGGCAGTTTCTTCTCTTCTCTCACCAGTCTGGGAGGTACATTTTTGGCTCAGACTCGCAACTGAAATTAGCCTTGTTTGATAACAAAGAGAGAGGTTTTTCGAAATTGTGATTTCGCGTCTCTTGAGGGCCATGTCAACTTTATTTTAAGCCAAAATGTTTGAAATCCTCATCGAGGCCAAGTCAAAAGCTATGCCCTCACCATTTTAGGTGATACAGTTTCGGCTCATACTCATTTGGAAAGCACGGGGCCTTGTTTGACAAACAAATGGAAGTTTTTTTCGAAATATTTTGATTGGCGTCCTCTTGAGGCATGTCCACTTTTCAATTGTGAGCCTAAATTTGACAAAAATTAGAAACGCAGAAAAAATGCTTCAAAATATATTTTCCGTAAATACAAACACTTTTTAAGGATTTTGGTGCAATTTGTTAACTCGGTAGCGGTTAAAAGAAAATACAAATTAGCGCGCACTTTTCAATTCTGATATCATAAATAAATCAATTAATTTAGTTTTTCGTTTTTGGCTTTTGGTCTCGCCAAACAAAATTCCGAGAACGAGACATAGGCATTATGAGCGGGCTTCTTAAGCAGTAAAACAAAAAAAAGTAAGAAAAATGGTGTAAAGGACGGAGAAAAATGCGTATGAACGCGATTTTTTAGGAGGTTCCTTGAAGCGTAAGGTCGCGTAGGCTGGGATCGGGGATCAGATTACGATTTAAAACAATTGCAGGTCGCGAGAAGTTGTCTGGCAAGACGCAAAAGTTTTTTTGGATTAATCAGCTTGCCAGTTTATGTTCCAAAATAGCTTCGTAAAGTGTCAAAACCCAGCTCGACACCCCACCTTAAGAGGTAACTGGCGCATTTAAGCCAAAAAACAGGGTTTTCAGCGTCGCCCTCATGAAGTACTAGAATACAGCAAACGAACATATGTATTTTCATTTAGGAAAAAACATTACTGCTACAAAACAAATCGAAGGTCTGCTATTGCCCGACCCAAATTCAGGATACGGACCTGTCAAGAAAGTGGCACATGCCACTTCAAAGCCTACTCCTCCGATTTTGAAGAGAAAATCTCATAGCGTTATGACAATTAGAACAGAACCTCAGTTCAGTGAACTCCAAAAATAACCGGCGCTTAAATGAAGAACAAAAAACTGTTTAGGCATAATTTGGAGTGCGTCCGGGAAAATACTACTCCTCCTGGATTGACGGCAAGAAACCTAAAACGTTGCGTATCTATTACCTATCCTTAAAGGAAACCCGCAAATACCCAAAAGTCCGACAATTGCATTTTGTATCTCGCTCTTTTGGAACCGCGATCAAATTTCTCTAGAAATTTCCAAAAATTGAATAAATGAAAAGAATGTTCAATCGCGAATAAAACTTCAGGAAAGAATTAATTGTCACTTTGTGTACAGCCCGTTTCGGATTGACATCCATTGCCGTAACTTTCGATTTATAAGAATGCATAAAATGTTGTTTAAATATAATCAGAGAGAGAGAAATTTTGGTCACACGATTTGTACTTTGCGACAATTGGCCATCGAAAAAAATTAAAATGCGAGACCACCCTTTCTTAAGATGTGTCATCGCGTAGAAGACTTTTAGAGGACCATAACAACTTCCAGATAGTTGAAAATACAGATGTACTCGTAATCCCTCGAAACAAATTCGAAGATAAAACAAAAAAACCGGAAATCAGGTTCTCCGGGAGCAAACAAATAAATTTTTAAAAAGTGTAATTTTTGTAGCAACTAGTATTGAAATATTGTTTGATTCCTTGAGGTTAGAGAATTAAAAATGGTGAAAAAATAATGCTGCTATGTTGTTTTTTTCAATTTTCACATCTGAAAGTGCTCAAAAACGAAAGAAAACGTCGTTTTATGTGTAATTTTGGATCACTGGAAATGTTTGTAATTTTACATGTTACAAGCAGCAGCAATAGCATTTCACATTTACCGTCGTTCCTAACATTAAAAATAATTGCTGATTCATTGTCTACACCTTTAAAATCACGTACAAATTTTTTCCCCATCAAAATTATCATTATTAACTAACTCAATATTTGTGAACCGATTTTTAGCCAAAACTTGGTCAGTGTGAGTTTCATCTGAAATTATCGCAAAAACTAAATACTTGCTCAAAGTCAAGTATATAAGTACTGTTTTTTCCTAACAAATTAATGAAAGTGTCAAAATATACTTAAAAAATTTTTTGCGAAATGCGAATACCTACTCAAACAATGTAGCTGAAAAAAATGACAAAATTTGTAAAAAAAATTGACAAGTGTCGCGGTTAAAAAATCATCGATGATTTAATTCGGAATGTCCATTGAAAAATAAGCATCATTATTTCTAATTTCAAAAATTTATTGAAGGATTAATTTAACATTTATCAGATTCTGAGAATTGATAAATAATTATCTGGACATTGCAATCAAATTAGTTATTTCGAAACTGTAATCTTGTAGACCTATCTGATTCTGCCATCTCGGGCGATTCACGCATTAATCGAATTTTACGACACTAATGACAAGATCAGTTATAAAAAAGATGAGACTTTAAAACAAAATGACATTTGGCGCGTGTTTTTTTCTGAAAAATGTTTTTTCAGTAGTACAGTACTGTATTTCGCAAAAAATGTTAGAATAATCCGAATAATTACTTCATCGTATCAAAAATTAAACTAAGACTTTTACATTTACTATCCAAGCCAAAAAGCATAACTTGACCGTATATTCAAGAAAAAGGTCGTCAAGTAGTACTGTTTTTCAAAAATGCTGTATCACTTTTGAACAATTGAGAGGTCTAACTAGAACGTTTGAAGTGTCTATCAAAAAAGTTTTTGACGTAAATTTGAGTACTTGTTCAAATACCTGTGTATGGGTGTTTATAGTATATCAATACCATTATCTGAGAGACTTGTAAGAACCACTCAAAAGAATTCGGACGAGGCGACTTCTTTGATACAATATTAGCATTGCAATTATGTACTGACAGGGTGCGCCTAGAGAGCAAAAAATGCCCCCTTGTTGTCAATTGTTATGCATATGGCTGAATTGTATTATTAGATAATGAATAAAATATGTAAGACGAAACTTGCTTATATGGCTCGATTTTAAATGGCAGCTATAGGGCAGTAAATCAAGTCTGGGTCAGAACTCACTTCTAAAGTCACGTGTTAATGTTAGCTTCAAAGCGTAATATCATAACCGATTTACATAATAATAACGGGTCACATAATTTCGGTGGAAAAGCTTTATTAATTTTAAGATTAATCAAAATCATACAAGAAAATAAAAAAATGTCGTCGGTTGAGGTGTGTATTTTTAACAAATCTCTGAAAATCTATGCTGTCACCCCTCTTCTGATGCTCATTCGCGAGCATCCCAAAATCATTGTCATTACATAAAGTAAAAATATACAATGCGGCAAAGACGCCAATCTTTTGCCCAAAAATAAAAAATTTTTTGGTTTTCCCCCCAGGTTCCATCGCAGCTATTTTCGATCTTTTCCGAAAATTGATCTCAACAAAGAATTTCATATTTGCAAGTAACTTAAGTATAGTCCTGTGACGTGTTCAACGTAGTCTTTGAATTTCCTGAGAAACTGTTTTGTTATAAATAACCAATCACAGCAGAAATGAATTGAAGGGAGAAGAAAAAATGATTGTTATTCAAGATCCAGCTTAAATTTGTTAGTGTAGCCTTTGTTTACTCTTTGTCGAAAAATAATCGTAAAATTAAAGTTGATTCTGGAGAAATAAAAGTGAGCCTGAAACAAAATAAAGTTAGACTGGAAGTTCATCTCTGCATAATTTCGCATAGTCGGACCAACATTATAGAAATAGTTGTAAAAGTTAATGATTGAAAAATGTCAGGTACTCAAATATTCCTCGACAAATCACACTACTTGATCAAATTTACTCACTATGATTTCACGTGGTGTCATTACATTTCATCGTCAATCCAGGAATTGTCAAAAACTGGGACAAATCAACGTATTGGAGCTCTAGGCCTTCTGTTCCCGTTGCGTTTGAGCCAATGGCGTTGTATCTAATGAGAGCACGGATAACACTTGAACTGACAATAACTAATGGCAACAAGAGCGTCGAAAATAATTTCAATACGAACGCGAAAGTAAAAGGCCTAGAATTTCCTACATAAATATAACTTGGAGAGAAATGCTCGTACCCATAACAACATTTTTACTAGTGAGATTCCCTTCAAAAAACGAAAATTTGTCATAATTATTTTTTCGGAACAGGTTTTAATAACACCTACGCACATTCCGCAACCAAAATTATCTCGATTTAAGTTGAACAACATAAAGAATCTTGCCGAGGTTTTATTTTCGAAATTCCCGCATGAGATTACTCCTAACCCCTGTGACACAAAAAAAAAGTTTCCGCCAAGGCTCCTGAGCTATAATAGCTATATAGCCTATATATAGGCTCTACGTTCGATGTTGACACCGAAACCAAGGAGTGAGTTTTTCTTTTAGAATATATCACAAGGATCTGGCTATCTCATCGTTGTCCGATGTTGATCTATATCCCTTTAACATCTTTCGCTGGATTCTGAGAGATGGGCGAAAAGCGGCCTCAGAGTGGCGAGAGGCGGTCTGAGGAGGTCCAGGCTATGGCTCCCTACGCCGCCTTTCAAGCCACATTCTCAGATCCAGCGAAAGGTGTTAAGGGATCGCGGTCTACATTTTCTGCAGTGTATTATGTAAAAAACGTGCACCAAATCAATTGGTTATGTTGAACGCATAAAACAACCAAATGAAAACAAAAAATTTCGAAAAATCTTGCGTTTTCGATGTTTTTTAAAGTATTCTCAATTATTCAAAAAATACAGTTGCTGGTCCAATTGACCACCTAAAACTCAAGAATACGGTGACCGTACAAGCCATTTCTTCAGTGCTGCCCAGCTTTCTTTGAGTCTACTTTGGAAAAAAATCGAGGCACATTTTTTCGGAAAATTTTTTCACGTGACCTTGAAAATTCAATTTCAGTTGGGGTCGAAAATTGCAAAAAACGGCCTCAACAAAGTTGCTGTTTGTTTAGCTAGCTTTGCAAAAATTTGAGTAACATACTTGAAATTTAACCTAGGAGGCGTAGGATTCCGATGAAAAAGTCAAAAACCGGTATTTTGGAAACGGTTTACCGTATTCTTAGAAATAAAAAGCACTTATCGCCAAAAGCCTACCTACAAATTTTGTAACTAAATACAGTTATGTTAAATTGAGGTTTATTTCAAAAATACCAAGAAAAGAGCATTTGTCGTTTTGGTAGGTGTCTTGTGCCGCTTATGGGAAGCAGGTTGGCGGGAGTGTGTCAACAAAAAAAAGTTTTGGCAAATTTTTCGCAAGTTAAAGGCTAGTTCTACAAACTGGCTAATCTGAAGGATATCCTCGAGGCCCTGTTCGGCTAATAGTCTATCGAGATAGCTCAAATAGGACGGTGAAACCCTATAAGGGATTCTTTCCAACGAACTCCACCAAAAACGTACTATCACTTAGCCGTGTTCGAATTCACTAATGTTCTTACTGATGTTCTTGAGATGGATAAGGCAAGCGATGCTTGATATGGGACCGCTAAATTTTATCGGTGTGTAATCACATAAGCAATCACTAAGACAATCACTTAGAACAACATCAGTGGGATCGAACACCGCTAAGAGAAGGTAAACGTTGTTGAGAGAGTCGTGGGAAAGGATATATGACAATCAAAAATTATTTTTACGAAAAGTCTAAGAACTTTGACGAAAAAATCAACGATTTATATAAATAATGGTTATTTTTCCCTATACAAAGCAGGTAATGCACTTCGGATAATATTTCAAGGTCGGATTACAGTATGTGTTTTTACTTGCGAATAAAAATTGCTCATTTAGTACATTACGGCCAATGAAAAATGATAACTAGGTAATTTATTTTCAAGACCATTGACATCAGCTATACTTGACTTAAAATAAATCCACCTAGTAACCATTTTTTAATTGGCCGTAATAACCTAATTAAATTCTTAATTCGCAAGTAAAAAAACACATACTGTAAGTATCAAGTAACTCTGTGGAAGTAAGTTGACGATTCGGCTAAATTAATTGTTTGAGTGTCAGCATCACAAAACACTTTCCTAAAAACTGTATTACAGATTGCAATTGACTTAAAGGTGGATTTTTTAGAAGTAAAAGATTGGAAAAAAATCTCAAAATAATCAACCCTCCGTAATATTTAAAAATTCAAAAACAAAATAGTTATTTTTTTGGAAGCGCCGAAAAATCTTTATAAGTACAGGGTTTAAAGGTTTTTCCCTTGTTTTTCCAAAATTGGATCACTTGAATTCCCGTTTTTTTGATTGTTGAATAGAGAAAGACGTAGGTTTTGCCGGAATGAAGCCGTTCACATTGCGTTCTCATCGCTATCATATAAGGAAAGAGAAGGGAAAAATTTCCACCCTGTAGATATATCGATCATATGCCGTGGTAACTTAAAAACTAATTGCCCTGTTAAAAGAATAGGAATAAGTTGTAAGTTGCCCAGGCATAAAATATCGTATATGCCAAGACAATCTAGCGATTGTTTTTTGCCTTAAACCTGATTTTAAAGTAATGCTTGAAGCCTAATAATAGCCTAGGCGGCCGCTGTCCCGGAAAAATGCTAATCTCAAAATTTTAAAAACTTTCAATGTTCTTTTCAAATCCAGAATGTTCTGGTCACATGAATAATCTCAAATTCCGGTTTTGAAATTCCTTTGAACTGCGTAACAAGATCTCTGCATTTTTCGAAAATTGCCTATGAAGTCCCTCCCGATCTTTGAAATCAACATCATTTTTAGTCCGTTCTTGCTACCGTGGTCTTACACCGCGCGTTTATGAAATGTGTTTAAGCTCAAATACGCAAAAGGATATCTTTAGTGTCACACACCCAAAACAAGCCCAGGCCCTAGTTAAAAATTTCTAATAATCCGACTGAATTTAAAAAAGCGGGTTAGTCAAACGAGCCGTTATTTTTCTAGATTTACCTCTAATTTAGAGGTGGATGTTTTGCGTGACGGATTATTCTCTTGTTAAAATATGAGCAAAATAACAGTTATTTAAAAATAGCCTTATTGTCAGAGTTTCTCTCACAAAAAATCTGTAACATAAAAATGTTTATGCAATTACTGTGGGAAGTATACCATTTAAAAGAAAAAACATGGCTCCGGAGCGATGTACGTATTTTACGAGTATTATTTTTATTTATCGGCGTTTACTCGACTCTGAACAAATGATAATATCCCGCTGAAATTTCACGCTAAAGAAAAATAACAAGGAAGAAGCAAAAATATAAGAGAATTCACTTCGAAAGCCGCGTTTTCTAATTTGGGAGTTTTGACGGCGTCATATTTCGTTAGAAAGCGCGGCCAGCCTATATACAGGCAGGGTCGGCGGATAGGTGAAAGTTTTTTCGCTCAAAACCTAATAGTCCAATTTACCTATCCCCGGACGGCTGGAGGATACGCCTGATGTCATAACAAACAAAGATCAGATTTATAAATTGGAGTTAAAGGGTAGTGCAATAAATTAAGCGATTTTTTGCTACCATTTTTAATCATAAATGCAAAAGTGAAGGTTTTGAAAACCTCAGAAACTACTTGCGAATGACTCACGCAGTAAATTGAAGTAGCGTTCTAGAAACAATATTGATTTAGTCGCCAAATATATTAAATAGAAATTCTATAAATTAATGGAATTCAAAGAAAAAAAAAAATTACCAAATCAAAAAAAAACTGTCCACTTATCGCGTGTAGAGAATTAAAAGTGCCCAAGAAATCATGCAAGAAAAATCCCAAGAGCACTGCCGTTATTGAACATTATTTTAGGAAACTGAGCGAAGTAACAAGACTCCGACTTGAAAAGAATCATAAAAAACGAAAAAATATAAACAGCGAACTAAGAAAAGAAGCGGCGATAATAAAATCAGGCATCTTTAGAACCAATATGGAGCAATAAATTGTATTTTTATATTTAACATTTGGCGTTCTAACCGTATGAGGATCTACTCAGAAAAAAACCGAAACTCAAGTCGTAACGAAATGAAACCAATTTATGAAACAATTGGAAAAAGAATTGGATGATAAATATCAGAGCTGACATTACTCCATGAAGTGGCCAGATGACTTAGAGTTAAAAAAACAAGTGAGAAAATTACCAACTCATGTTGGATACAAGGTATTAATGGTATCTGAACTTGATAGAACAGCGTGCAATATTTGGAGCCCAAAAACAAATACTGGATTTTTTTCACACCAGGAACTTGAGAATGGTCAACCCGGAATATGCTGGATATTGACGTTGAAGTTGATATTATTCCACATAAGTAAAACCATAGACGGACTGATATCTGTAGTTTTTTTGAAAAAAAAAGGAACTTGTTTATTATGATTCGTCACCAATGAGAAAAATTAGAATATTGTTTGGAAAAATGATTATACTTCACATTGATGGAGAACGTTGCCGCTTGTTGGGTGGAATAATATCGACCAGACCTGGAAGATAATTGTTGTCATGAATAACACCACTACAAAGAAATGGTGTAGACTGTGGTTGTCACACTTATATTCGCAGAGAATACTTTCCAGAAGATGCTCAACTTGATTTCAACGAAAGAAATGAATAGCTATCGTGAAAAAATTGCCTATGAAATAATTGCCTGGGAAATTATTGAACAAAAAATTGTTGTGCAGATTTTGAGACAATCAACGACTTAGATTAATAAGAATAAAACGACAAATTATTGAATAGTTTTTTTCATATAAAAATCTCAAATATGCCTATATTTTTGGCTTTTCGAAAACGCCTATCTGTTTTGCCATAGGAAAGGTTTTAAAAAAAAACTTATCTTTTGCCAACGTTCTCCAAATCAAGTGAAATAAATATTTTTTCCAGAATATTTAAACTTTCCGCATGGTACGAATCATAAATTATGATTCATAATATAAAATTTCTTTGCAAAAAACTACAGATATAGTCCAGTGACTATTGTTTATATTATGTTAATTCATTAAATCATATATTGTTATTAATTCGTTTTTAATAGAAATTTTATTTAATATATTTGGCCGAATAAAATCAAATAAATGCATTCTAGAAGCTAAATTCAAATTACTGCGTGAGTCAATAATCCGAAAAGTAGTTTCTGAGGTTTTCAAAACCGTCACTTTTGCATTTATGATTAAAAATGGAGCAAAAAATCAGCCTTAATTCTCACTCTGACTACCCTTTAACTAAATTATAAAATCTAGACCTTGTTTTTATTGACCAATCAGAGCGTATCTTCCCANGTGGTGTATTCATGACACAATTTAATTTCCAGTCTTTTCGATATAATTCAACCCCAAAATCGGCAACGTTCTCCAAATCAAGTGAAGTAAATATTTTTTCCAGAATATTTAAATTTTTCGCATGATACGAATCATAATATAAAATTTTCTTTCTTTTCAAAAAAACTACAGATATAGTCCAGTGACTATTGTTTATATTATGTGGAATTATAACAAGGAATAATAACTTCTAGAAGCTAAATTCAAATTACTGCGGGTGTCAATAATCCGAAAAGTAGTTTCTGAGGTTTTCAAAACCGTCACTTTTGCATTTATGATTAAAAATGGAGCAAAAAATCAGCCTTAATTCTCACTCTGACTACCCTTTAACTAAATTATAAAATCTAGACCTTGTTTTTA
>SCLH01000419.1:209762-220380 GCA_004367855.1 Oikopleura vanhoeffeni | reverse complement strand
TGGTTATTTTTTCGGTTTTCACCCACATATTTAAAAACAAAAAAATTTTGGACGAAAAATGCGGAAAATTTTCATAATAGTTTGAATTTTTTTGAAATTTTTACGATTTCAAAAATGAAAACTCGAACTCAAATCTTTCCTAAAATGAATAAAAATAATTTTATCAAGCTGAAACATATTTATATCGGTTCAGCTAACTATTATAAGCATAAAAAAATATACTGACTTATTATTTTCGTAAGTTATAACGACTCCAGTCTGCTGGGTTTATGGCACCCCCTTAACTTTCTTCGAAGTTTTTAACGAGAATGTCAAAATCAGTCAATATATATATTTATAAGCTTCCAAAGAGTACAAAACACATCCACAGTGGAAGTTTCTAAAAGGAATATCTTATGGAAGAAATATTGGTCGCGTCATCTGCCCCGTTTACAAAGGCATCAAGTCGGTGAATTTTGTGACATCCATTTACTTTTTGACACGGATTTACCATAAATTCATATAAAATATTTCTGATAATCAAAGAATAGTAATTGGGCTTACTAAATGTCAATCGATATCTTTAATTTGGTTACGGTTGCAGTTTAAAATACTTAGCTGCACAAATGGATCACAGCCAATTCGCATCAATGGCTCATTCTACATGTATATAATTTTTTATTTAAAACCTACCGAAATAAATCTTTGATGTAAAAATTCAAATAATCCACATTATGGTAATTTTTTCGCGACAAATGATGGAAATTATGTATCAACATACTTTCAACATTATGGTACAAAGTTTTAATGTATGACGTTATTAACATTGTATTTTGTACTTAATGCATTATAAGGTGCTTATTCTCTTTGATTTGAGCTTTATTTCATATAATGTTTACAGTAACTTTTTCATAAACTACACCCTAATTTTGTACGCTAATTTTTTCTACAATACAAATCGTGGAATGTGTTCTGCGTGCTTCGAGAAAGTTATTTTTTTTGTATTAAATCACGTATTAAATCTGACGCACTCTCCACAATAAGTATAGTAATAGAAACATACGTTAAATTGTATTTCTTATCAATTCCCTCATTTTGTCCATTAAAAATGAGTATGATTTTTAAAAATCGGTACATTCCTCGCTCCCTGACTAGTACAACTACCGACCTAAAAAGTGGAGCAGTTAGGTTGCTTTGTACCTGGTACAATGTACCAGTAAGGGCGCATCCATATGCTTCTGCTTAGAAAACATTTTAATAGCATTTTTTGTGAAAAAACTAATTCTGACGATCCATTTCACAATTAACGCAGCGTTGGCAACGCTTCAAAAAGCTGTAATTCATTTTTGGTATGTTTTTGGATTTAGAATTCCAAAATATAAAAACCGAAAAAGGTTTGATCTTGAAAATTTTTGTCATATATAAAAAAGTACATTTATATAAAAAAAATACATTTTTGCTATGTTTTTTTTGCAATCCAGCTGTTTGAGGCTTTCATAAATATAAGCATGAATTCAAAAATACTTTTTAAACTGAACCACTTAGGGACACATTGACCGATCCAAAAAGTGTACCAGTTAGAGGTGTACCAATTAGGCAGCGAGAACTGTATTACAGTTAGTTTGATCATAATTCATTTTGAAGAGGGTTTAAAGTTCATAGGACTGCGCAGAACCATCTACACGTCTGAATGTTAATTAAGTTTTATTCGATTTTAATTTGTGTGTCAATATTAATACATATTGCTAAATATAATATATATAATTAAGAGAAATCAGAGTTTATCTTGGGCAAGAACAATTTATAAATTCTGATGGACTTTCCAAAAATGACAAGAACTTGATTTGCAATATCTTGAATATTATGTCTGACATCATATGTCAATAATATAACATAGGTCAGTTCAAATGAGCCAAAAAGTTGAACGTTTAGAATAATCGACAAAATAGTTTTTCATGTTGAAATGTGGTACAATACTAATTAAGGACATGGGTTTTTGCGTGCAAGCGCAGATTTCAACTTTCGCGAAAATCTGAAAACATGAAGAGGCAAAATCCCTTTATCCCGCGTAATCTCCCCATTGGAGGAAGTAAATTCTTCGATGAACTTTCAACATATGCAAAATGAATGAACTACCCATCTCCCTGATTAGTATTGTATTAACTTGGATAAGTTGAGCAATATCATAAGCAATATCCTTAATATAATATATAATATATGACACGTTAATCTCAACCATCATACTAGTCTAGTATTACTAGTGCGTCAAAAGTCCAACGGAATTTATAAATTGCCTTGCGCAAGATAAATTCTAATTTTTTTGAATTAATCAGGCGTCGTACTTTTTGGACGATAGTAAATTGTATAAAAAGTTAAATGTATAAATTTGAAATTTCTAACTTTAACATGCAAGAAAATTTTTTCTAGAGCATGCAATTTTTGCTGGATCAAATTATTTCAAATAAATTCTTTAAGGGGGTGGCATCGATGTGGCAGATTGGTACATTTTTTCAGAGAGATATATGAAAGAAAAAAATGTGAAAATTTATTTTTTGTATTTTTCATCTTCAATAAAAGTGTTTATTCTTGCAAACGTTAATATTTTTAATTCCTTAACATAACTGAGTAAATGTAAAAACATAAAACCTCTTTTCATGGGGATTCCATTTCCAACTTAACCCGATGTAAGAATTTTTTTTTCAAAACAATATTAATTAACTTCAGACATTTTCGGTTGTACTCCGCTAATAAGTGGGTGAATCATTGTCCACATTAAAAATTTTCTTGAATATCAAAGTTTTTTTCCATGAAAAATAGTCAAAAGTGACCAAAAATAGAGAAAAACAGCTTTTTTGAAAAAAAAAATTGACCTTCATTTGCGTTTTATTATTTAAAAATGTCCTGACTATCAAAAGAAATGACGTCGAATACAACCGGAATTTTATTGCAAATTTTTTGCAAGAATAAAATTTTTCAAAATTCAGTGCCAAATGGCACAATCCGGTGGTACAAAAAAGTGTTGTAAATTTAATCGATAGTTTAGAAATGACCATCGCGCAACCATGTCATCAGTTGACATACGGAAACTTAATTGATAACAGAAAATAAAGTCATTGATTCTACCGGATTTTTTAAGGAAAATTCAAAAAATCAATATTAAAAATTTTTGAACTTGATTTGCGGAAAATTTACATAATATAATATTATTAATATTACTCAAAAAGTCGACAAAAAATGACAAATAAAATTTTTATGATTTTTCAAACAGCGGTCAGAAAATATGTAGAAAAATATCCATGAAAAATATATCGTCTTGGTTTTTAGCATTTAATCAAAATTTATGGATTTTCAGAAATTTACAGTATGTGTTTTTTTTTCGCGGGAACAAAAAGTAAACAATTCGGGAGAATTCTCCCTAAAATATAGCCAATTCTCCCGGTCACTTGATACTCTTTTCCCCCTAAAAAAAAAACACATACTGTATAGTAACATTTTCAGAAACAAAAAAATACAAAAATTAATTTTTTGATAGTAACAGCTCTCCGCAAACTCATCAGCTATTTAATTATAGAGGTTTTAAATTTGTAATAAAAAAATCCAGGGAGGAGTAGGCTTTTGCGTGAGAAAAAGCGTTTTTTGCCGATTCTCGAGCTAATTTATTACAAATTTTTAAAAACGATAGTACAGACGATAGTACGATGTAACAGATCTGCGTACTGTATGTTTTTGTGGTTTATAATACAATAATTTTCCTATTCTAAATACCCATGAACTTAACTCGGGTACGACCACAGTTAAAGATGGCCCAGCCGCCCGTCAGGCCCTGCAGGGACTGATGTTTTAAATGTCAATTGTCTATAGTAATCATTTAAGGACCTATTTAATTAAGCCGTTTATGATCTAATTTAGACAATTATCTCGCTGATGGATCGAAAACTTTTTTTTTATTTTGATTATAAATGCATCCAATTGCAGTTCAAAAAAATCAGCGTTAAATCAAGAAAAAAGTACTAAATTTTTTTTCGTATTCTATTGCATACATAAAAAAGATCTCGTAATTTTGTCTTCTCTGTTATCTATTTCCAAAAAAGTTTTCATNAATTAAAATTAAGCTTAATTAGTACGTATTAGAAAAAATTAAAGAATTTTTGTTATCAGGAGGCAATTTTAGATACTGAGATTGTCTAAATAAGTTCCATCTTTATATTTTCAAGACCTTTGAAGCATATCATAATTCTCATTTATAAAGTCATGTGATCGTTTTTTGACTATACCGTAATAAGAAAAAAGTCTTAGAATTTTTTGTAGAGTAGCCTCACATATGTTTTGGACTGATTTGAGATTTTTTTTGCAAAAATAAGTAGTGTAATTCCCCCAAAAAAAACGCACAAAAATTTTTTGGCAAAAAATTCCAGCGTTCACTTGGTCCACGATCATCCCATTATGTATAAGGATCGAAAAAAACGTTTAAAGTCGATGAGGCGCTGCAGCGCCTTACGGGCGGCTGAAAGTTAAATAATGTGAGATTTTCGTTCAAATATTATATCATACAATACAAATCAGGGTTTTGTTTCCTTGTGGGCGCCACTCATTGGCCCGTTTGATTTTACCCTAGTTGATACAATACCCCGCCTCCCCACGAGATTAGCCTAGGCAACTCATGCTGGGCAGTTCATGTACATGACTAATGAGGTGCTTGTCAGAATGCGAACAGCTTGCGTGGCCGGGGCCATATCGTTACAATGGGAAAGTCCAACCCCATTGGCTGAAATTTCCAAACTTCAGAACTAGTTTCAGCCATGTTCATTATTAGTAAAGTATTAAACTATTGGGACCTACAATGTGTAGTATTCTAGATATTTGGCCTCAAAAATCACAAAATCGGCTATTTTCATATCGGGAACCCTCTTAAGGGGGTACTCAACGGTTTCTGACATTTTAGATTGGGGCTCAGAACAAAACGAAACAAGTTATAGAAATTCTGAAAAGCCTAAAAGGAAGAACTATCCTTTTGCTTCCGACCAAAAGTAAAANAAAAAAATACTTAGAAAAAATCTGAAAAAACTCGAAAATTTTGAGAAAAATCTCAAAATTTTTTTCTATGATAAGAGCAGAAATGCATTTTGGGTCCTTCCTGAGGCTATTTGGTGCAGTTATTATGTCCCTAACCTGAATTAAAAAACCGTTGAGTACCCCCTTAAAATGATATAAAATTTATTTTATTACATGGTACATGTAATATGGACCATGTATTACATGTTAAACATAGATAGGGTTATACGGTATAATTTATACCGGGAGCACTATCTGCTAAATTACAAATTCCACAGAAAATTATTTAAGCTCATGGGGTGAAACTTTTTCGTAAAAAACGATTCTGACTATGAAAATTTTTTTTCGAGTGCCCTAGTGGTCACAATTAGAGTTTTGAAAAACTACTTATTGGGCTTTGTAACGCACTTTAATGTTTTATTTGTCAGTTATTTTTTCTTGGAATTGAAAGGATCGGGTTAAAAAACGTTAATCTTGAGATATTGAAATAATTAAATTTGAAATATTTTTGTAATTTTGAAAAAAATTTGGTCAATTTTGATGAAAAATGCGTAGGCGGAAGAGTTGTAAATCCAAAAAAATCCAAGCTGCCCAGGTTTGCCTCAAAAAAATTCTGCTTTATTCGAGACAGAATTTTTCTGGCTTTTTCATGAACCCCATAAAAACCTTGGAGGAGATTAGTAGGCTACTAAAATCGACAATTTAAACTTATAAATGCCATTTTACTCTAGTAAAAATTTCCAATTTTTTTATTTTTATGTGCAAAAATTTTCTCTTCAAATTCTGCGCTAGTTTTTTTTCTAATCGATCATAAACTTTTTAGTTTAAAAGATAGTTTTAGCCCCGGGTATAAGTTATACCGTATAACCCTAAACATAGACCATTCAAAATATAAATTTGTGAAAATCTTCTTCAGCGCAGAAAAATATTTCTAGATTTCACTTATGGTGGCGTTATGTTTCACCATTGAGCGTGAAGTTTGGCAAATTTAGATTTTAGAAATTTTTGTTCAGGTTTTTGTACCTTGAAAATATGACATTTATACATTTTACTATCGACCTGTCCTTTTTCACTTTAGTTCAGACCTTTCTGTGAAAACCATGTTACTTTCTACTTATCAAAAAAATTAATTTTTGGAAGTTACCGCCTGAGTTTCAAGTGGTGTCGAGATCAAAAGTGATTTGTTTAAAATGACATAAGACTCGAATATAACTTTTCATCCGATTTTTTGAAGAACATCATCATTTGATCCCATTAGAAATTATTTATATTTATCAATTTGCAAGATAAAGTCAAATACGGCGGATTTAGGTGAACGAATAATTTTTGGTCTCGACGCCATGGCGCGCCACGTGAAACTCAGCTGGTATGAATATTTTTACCTCGTTAACTTGAGTTTTTCATCATTATTATGATGGAAGTTAATTTCATGAAAGGAATTAGGCATTCAATTAACCGAGTGTCTAAAATAAGTTAACTCAGTCCAAAACAATCTGATTTCACCAAATTTGTTTGGGAATCCGCTTAAAAGATGCTGATGGCGATTGATAGATATATTGCAATACATTTCAATAAATATGGACCTTCTGGTCAACGAAAACATCCACCGAAAAAAGCGTTTATAATTTCTGAAACGTTAAAAATTAAGTTAAAAAATACAAGCAAACCTTTTTAAATCTAAGCCAGGAAGATTGAAAATTAACTTTTCAAATTTGAATTTATTGACCGTAGAACTCATAATTCACACAAAAGTGTCGTAAAAGATCCAAGACTGATGAGGCCAAACAAAATTGAGATCGGTCTAACAGTGAACCTATTAACCGTTTTAGCGCTAGAGAGCTCTGATAACTTTCGGCACATTTTCACCATTAAATACTCGTCGATTTTTTGTAAAAATAATACTTTTTTCAAAATATCAAATTGATGTGAATTACTTTTTGGTATTCATAAAATATTGAACCTTCATATTTGCAATGAATTTCCTGAATTTTAATGAATCTCGCACGTGTTTACTAGGTCCCTAAAAGTATAAAAATTGGCAAGCAATACTCTTCATGGTCTTATAAAAATGAACTGTAATTGCTTTTTTTCTCAGAATTTTTGTGCAAATCACTTTTACAGTTTCGATAAAATTTTGATCAAATTCTTAATAGTTTTGCTTCAATGAAACGCCAACAACCGAAATAGTCCTTTTTTCCATTTTCGTTGAAATCTTCTAAAAAAGATGATTAAAAAACTTTCCATTGTTGTAAAATCACGTCACTCCATTTGTAGGGTGATCATCCAAATGTGTTTTTACATAAAACAGTACTATTCGTCTTTGTAAATTTTATAAAATTGTGACCAATTGATGCCAATTTCTTTGTTTTAGGCGTACAATAAGGCACGACAAAACTTTTCTCTGCTAAACATTTTTTAAATAATTAAAAAATTTAAAAAATTGTCAGCCTATTTTTTTCGAAAAAAAACAAACATTTTTCATAGGCAATTTCAAAATCGGTTTTTTCATTTTTAAGCAGTTGCTGACAATTTTTAATAAATTTTTCGTATAGAAAGTAATATTTTTTCAAGGACTACAATTTAAATACAATTTGAAAAATGTTTCGCAAAAAAATTGTTGCCGTTCCTACCTAAGCGTACAACAAATTATACCGAAAAGCTCGGTTATTGTTAAAGTTGTAATTTAAAACTTTCACATTTTTAACGATTCATACAAGGATTGTTTGGCTGACCGCTTTAACTCTGACATTTCCAATTTGGAGATATACCGCGTTCACTGAAGCTAATTCGTGTTTAGAAGATTGGGGCATAGATGTCGATGATACCTCCTCCAATTTGACCAGGAATGAATACGATTGTTACGGAATGAATGCTCCAAATGACCTTCCGATGACTGATAAAGAAACTGAAGAATTTAATAAAGTCGAAGATGTGTTTAATACGGCATTTAGCGATGATTATTCTAGCAGCTTATTTTCTGATATGGTTTCTGAGCCGGTAGTTAATATGGAAAATTTACCAGATTTATTGCCAGTATCTCCTGCAGAATTTGATCCAATAAAATGGTATAATAGCTCAGGCAGGGTTAAGATAAAGTTAAGACTACAGAACGATTTTTGATCCAGTTTTAGAATTCATGATAAATGGGGAGCGCAAATTAGGGTGTCCGAGGTCAAAAGCAGTTTTCTCATATTTTCTCGAAATAACCCCTAAAGGCACAGAAATTTTTTTTGGATTGTAGTTTTTATTCATTTTGACCACAAGGTGACCAAAAATCAAATTTACAGAGTTTTGCCTCTTCAGCGCCAAAGTGTACTGTTCCTCTAAGCATTTTTTGTTCAAATTAAAGATTGTACAATTTTGTTATTAAAAAAGGGTCGAAAAAAACAGAATCTCAAATCTCCGGGAGAATCGTCTATAATTTGGAGAGAATTCTCCATAATAGTTTATTTTTTGTTCGCACAAAAAAAACACATACTGTATATTGAGGTATATTCAGAATCAGCATTAAAAATGCATCGAAAACTAAGTCAAAATCAACAGTTCATATTGTTTCAAATTTAAACCAATCAGAATAGAGCTAAAACTTCAAAATTTCGAAAACTTTACGTATTTAACTGTTCATGATTTTGTCAAAAAATGATCACTGCGAATTTTATTTTCTGACCTCGGACACCCTAGAGCAAATTGCCGACACCCCTTGCGCAGCAACTTGCCAACAACCCTGGCGCAGTAGATTGCCGAAAACCCTTGCGCTGCGCAATGCTCGAGCGACTCACCGTAAGCCTTTCTTACTTGAAATTGGTAAATCCCTCAATTAAATACTCAAAAACGTTGAAAAATCCAATTTTTTTTAATTTGTATGGTTTTATGGGCAACAAGCCGCTACCAAAAAATTTGCACACATTTATACAAGTTTGCTAACCCTAATCTTTGTTAACAAAGATTCGTTGTGCGATTCGATGAATGCAAATGATGAACTTTTTACTTCTTACTGTGATGACAAGATGAATATTTGTAGACCAAAAGAAAACCAGTCAAAAAGTTGTGGGGGTATCGGACTGAGTGAATGCGCTTGCCCAACTTCTGAGATAGTTTTTAAGGTAAATTTCTATCTAGCAGCTTCAAAAAGATTTGTGGTATTTTGTCTGGCAGTTTACCGGTTGCTAATCGTATAATGAAAAGAGACTGGAATGGACTTCAAATTTTAAAGTTAAAATTTTAAAGTTAAAAATTTGTTTTTTTGTGTCAGCAACTTAAGTTAAGCTGCTTAACACTGGCATGTCGTCAAATGGTTAATTAGCGCGATTTTACCAAAAATGAATGACGTAAAAAAAAATTCGTTGACGTAGAGATTTTTATTACAGTTAATGTTTTTACTAATTTTTCATTTAGCACACTTGGTTGGTATTTGCTATGGCATTCATTTTGCCCGTTATAGTGATAATTTATTGTTATGGCCGGTTTCTGCATTCAATTTACGCTGTAGCACGATCTGCTGGTCATTTGAGCAATCTGAGGTTTTTTTTTATAATTTAAATGTTAATTAAAACACCTGCTAAGCTTTTTGGCACTTGACTGGACTATCTATCAGCTTAAACATTCATATTATATTTTTATGTCCACATCGAATTTACCAAAAAATTTTAAATGTTGTAGTTGACAAGAAATCACCTTCGATTGAATTTTTTTGACCATTTTTTATTTTTTCGGTTAACTGATATATTAACTGATGTAGAAGAAGGGCATAGCACTGAAAATAACGTCATTGACTACTGGGAGCTTATAAATTTAGGGTCAAACACGAACGCGCAACGCCGGGCCTAGAGATCACCTTCTCAGATATTATTTTACATGATTAAGAACTCAGTTTAACAAATAGGTAGCCAAGAAAATACCTCATCAAAACCTTCAATCTTAGGTGATTTTTTGTTTAACACATAAAAATTTTAAACTTAGCCGATTAAGAACATGTCAATGTAGTATGCATAGAATAAAATATATTTTATTCCAGTTTTTTGCTTTGTGACTAATAAATTGTTTTTCTAGATTGAATTGCATAATTTATATTTATTAGTCACAGAATGGGTACCGATTTTATAAGCCCAAATTTTTCCGTTCATTTTTTATTATTGATTGCTCTCTGGCGATCTTCGTGTTAATATTTGACGAATGGTTGCTAATTCGTTCCTGAAAAAGTCAACCTCAAGGAATCGTTTTTGGTATTATCGAATCAAAGTGATAACCTTAACTCCCGTAGTGGCCGACAATCTCTGGAACGTAGTGTCTTTGCGCAATCCGTGGCGTTGCGTTTGAATTAAGCATTATAACCGAAGATTCATTATCAACATATATTTTTTCAATGATAATCATATTTTTCAAAGAATTCTCTACAGTCCTATAAAAACAATTTGTTAAAAAAGTTTATAAAAAGTCATCAAATGTGAAGAAGAAAATTAAAAATTCTCTCATTTTCGCCGATTCTCACAAACAAGTGCATAAATAACACAAATTTAAGGTTAATTTGACATTTTAAAATTTAAAATATTAAACCGTCGCCAATTTGAGTATTGCATCTGCAAAAAAA
>SCLH01000419.1:153773-170445 GCA_004367855.1 Oikopleura vanhoeffeni | reverse complement strand
GCGCACTTTTTCGTCGATTTACAGCCAATCAGGCCGAAATTCAAAAAAGTACTTCCCATTTGATGTTCACCAACCCTTAGGCTTGTTATATTCCGAAAATGACGTTTCTGGCATTTCCACAGAAAAAGCCTTGTATCGAAACGTCGAAAAAACACCATTTTCCGGCATATTCAACCAGATTGCTGACCCCTGAGGCAAAAATCAAAAAAATAGCTCTCATTTACTTAAATTCAGACAATTTTCCGGATTCTAACCAAATTTCAAAAATTTCCGATATAAGCTCTAGGTTCCTTGTTTCTTTGGGAAAAGCTGAGGGACTCGTGTTTAACCGCGGTTAACCAGATGGTTGGTGGAAGTGGTACTGAATTGTTCAATAGAATCGCGAGATCAAGGATAGATCTTTCATTTGTATTGATGAGAAATGTTCTACCGTCATCAGTTTAGCCGTATCAAGCCTTCAAAATGTCAAAAATCTCTCACACCACCCCCCTTAAGGGGGTTGTATAGGCTGGAATGGCTTTTTCAAAGGCTCATATCTTTTTATTCTCTCATGACAATCTGATAAAAAATTTAGGAATAAAAGTTCGTAATTTCTGGAACACATTTTATTTCCAACTTTCATCATAGCATGTTCGACCAATCGGTAAATTGAGTTGACCGCGAGCAAAAATTTTTTTTTTAAAGTCGTATTTTTTTCGTCTTATTTCAAAACAATTTGATTTTCTCACAGAGAATGTATATTTTTATAACAAAAAAAAAGTTTGGTTTCTGCGTTAAACCTTTTTGATTTCTTCATTCTTGATAATGACTATGATATACAATATATGTCGAAAAAAATCAATTTTTGAATTGACCTCAAATATTTTATAGAAGTGTAAGTATCACCAAATAAAATCAAGAGAAATTCTAAACAGTCAAGTTCTGGCAAATCTAAGTTTTAATTCAATTATCTTTGGTACAACGGTTGGGGGAACTTACAAAACGCTGGACAATTTGTTGTTGGAAAAGTCTTTTGTAAACACCCGCAACGGTTGTACTACAAGTTGTAGTCTACAACCTCGCGGAAAATACTAGCATTTGATTAACGAAAAAATTTATTCTGACCCACTTTTTGAAAATACTTATAACTTATTTTATTTTTATTATATTTAAAAACACTTCTAACTTCATTAATTGTCATAAGATTTATTTTCATTTATTGTCAAAAGATTCAGTAATTGAAAGTAAATTTGAAAATGATTTATTTTTCTGTGATAACTAATTCTGGCCATCCACTCTTGTCACAGTGCTCGCGCGAATAGACTTCGTTTTTAATCGTTCCAATTATAATCTCCGCTAAATTTTAAATGTCAGAATGTTCATAATAACACGTTTACATCAACTACTCATTCGTGGACACGCCTTTCGTGAAAACGCTTAACCTCTCGTAGACATCATTTTTATTTAATTTGATTCGAAATTTTTTGTAATTCAATTTTACAAAAAAGGGAAGAAGACCGATTTAAATTTATGAGATACATTTGTTTTTTTTCAGATATGTTTGCCATAGTTCTAAAAACAATTTTCAAAAAAATTATGGTGAAAATTTATTGGTCTATTTTTGAAGAATTTTAGTTATGTTTTTTTAAATTTATTTTGTAAACATTTCAAGTCATTTGTAAACAAATATGTCAAGCTTCTTTGATGAAATTTTTTCATATATTGATTAAGGGCCCTCAGTTGACAGATCGTGACTATTTTTATGATATAAATAACGCGGGATACTAGCACTCAATCAGATCCTTGATTACAGAATAGGCCGATTTCATTGCTAAGCATTTTTCTAATTGTCACGATCTGTCAGTTAAAGGCCCTTAATCCAATATATTCGGAAGTTATTTCTTCCGAAATCGATCATAAATGCTGAATAATTTTTTGGTTATTATTTGTTACAGTCATCAAAAACATACCTGTGGTGTAAACAATATGGTCAGAAAACACATGGCCTCCAAAGACGTTTCCCTTTTCATCAGAGATGGAAATATGCAAGTGATGCTGACCATCGCCATCTTATATGATTATCAAATGCTATTCAAAAATATATGTACAAAATATATGTATAACAAAAAAATGAAATTATTTCACTGTTTTTCACTTCACTGAAAAAAGTAGTTGGTCTTACGAAATACTTCATCACATACTAGTAGACTGAAAAGCCAGAAATAAGACAAATGTGAAGCATTATAATAATACAAATATTTCCATTGATAATAAATCAACAGAATAGATGTAATTAACTTAACTTAATTAAATGCAAATAAAATCGCTAGTTAAATTAATTAACTCTACAAAACATATGCAAACTGACTATACAGTATTTAAAAAGCTCTAAAAAACCTAAAATTCGTATCTAAATATAATTAAATCATCTCCTAAAGTGCCAACTAACGATACGATTTCAAAATGCCCCTCGTATAATTTTCTGAAATCAGCATTAGCCAAGCGAATATTAGCCTTCGTCAGCGATCCAACACTGGTTATAATATGAGCATTTTTAAGATTTTTTGACTTCACAAATTTAACCAGTTCTTGCAAAGGTTTTAAAATTTCAGAACTATTTATTTTGCACTGATTTTTTCTCTTAAATTTCAAACATTTCCTTTTTGCAAGTCATCGCCAGGCAGAAGTCGAATAGTAAATGCTTCCATTAAAAATGTTGACCAGTATTTTTCAAAATGGATATTTTCGTTACTAATAACTTTTTAACAAGTTGTTTTTTCAATTTTCATGTTTCAAAATTAATTATTTCTATTTTGTTTGAGTTTTGCAAATAGAAATAAAAGTGTCGCTTGCTGTATGTAGTGTGATTTTTTAAATCGATCGGGATATATTTATGAGAATTTTACCCATATAAATTTTGAGCTTCTGGTGGTCAATTGTTATGATATAAAGGTCAATTTAATGCCGTGAAATGTTAATTATATATATTAGATTTACGTTGAATGGGTAGTTATTTGAACAAAATTTCTTATTTGCTGCCAAATATTTGTGTAATTATTCAAAACCGATTGTTAAAATTGTTGGAAATGCAAATAATTTGCAAAGTTTTCAAAAAATGCAAATGTATAACATTATTAAGGGGATGGTCGTCGTACTTTACGGCGAAAACCGGGTTTTCAATGGCCAATTATTGCAAGAGTACAAACTTCAGGACAAAGTTTTGCGTCTGACAAATGTAGGGGGTGGTCGAGGCAATATGGACCTTTTTAAACTGCGCCTCAAGAATAAACGGAGAACAGTCGTAACTTTATTATACTTTGTTTGCAAAGACAAGGTTTTGATGAATCTTTGAGATTAGAAAAAAAATATTTTCCATGTTTGGAATAGGCTGTCGAACGCTCGGGCCCCGAATTTGGATTTTTTTTCNCATAAACGATTGGTTTGGTGCATTTTTATGACATAATAACTGCAGAAAATGTAGGAACCACCATACCCTTAAGCAATTTTTGAAAAAAAACAGTACTATTTTTGCCGACCTTATTTCTTGAATATACGGTCACGTGATCATTTTCGGGCTATGATGTCATGAAAAAAATGTCTTAGAATTTTTTTCTGATCACGATGAAAGGTTCAATTTTGTGATTTAAAAATTTTTTGCAAAAAATAAGTACTGTAATACAGTAGAAATTTTCAAAAAAAAAACGCACAAACGTCATTTTGTTTCAAAGTTTATCGATAACTTTATAACTGATCTTGTCATCAATGATTAAGCGTCGTAAAATGCGATTAAATGGTGTGTGGCAACGCGTTGGCTAAAATCGAGTCTACGAGTTAAATTACTAGTTTTATCACAGAAAATAATATAAAACTGCTGGCGGTTTAAGATTTGTAATAAACGCAAAACTTTATCTTATGAATTCGAATTTACCTTAAAAATTAAGCAATTCTAGTCTACAATTTGACTTCCAAGCAATAGTATAGGCATGCGCTGTAACTGGTACACAAACACTTAAAAAAATCAACCAGACTGGTACTATCAATCAGGGAGCTAGAACTATACCTAGAAAAATTTCATCGCAAATAGAAATGCCACCCTACCCATTGTTCATGATGTATCCAGTGTTGCATTCACAAAATGACGTGATTGGTTCATCGCCCGTGCAAGAATCTTCAGGGTTGTTCAAACAATCTAGAGTAGAACAGTACTGAGCGCAAGGATTGTAAAAAGCGCAACGGATCGCCACATTCTACTGGTGGTTTAACTCCAGGACAAAAGTCGGAGCCATTACAGAAATAATATCATGTAATCGGATTCTTCGATCAGGGAATAAAGATTATTATTTAGAAATTTTGGATGTGGGTTTTAATCAAGCATGTAAAGTTTATTCTTTACATTATAAGGGAAAATGGCGCCCGATTTTTTGAAAAAATATAATAAAATTAAACACTTAATTTCAAATTGAAATTTATCACACAATTTCAATTAATTTAATAATGTCGCGGTTTTACGTGCATTATCGGTGTTTTAATCGGTAATTTCATAAAAAATAGCAATTTCATGTTTAAACTACATAAATTTTTCGGTAATTTTTAATGTCAAAATTTTTGAGTAATTTAATCATGATTTCAAATTGTATTAAAAAATTGCAATTAAAGTTATTAAATTCGTGACATTGTGCTTCACCGATGCAACAAATTAATTGAGATTGTGTTCAAAAATCACTTCGAAATTATGTGAAAATGTCCGAATCGACCCGATCTAATGGCGCCCAATTTTTCGCAAAATATGATGAAATTATACAATCAAAATTCAAATTTATTCACGCAATGTCAATTAGAACATTTCCCCTCATAATTTCCTAATTTTTGTTTAATTTGACAAATTTTATGCTAAATTGAACAAAAAATAGGAAATTATGCCTTAATTACAACATTACAATTAAACCACAACCGGTATAAAACCACAACCGGTATAAAACCTTATTTTCTCAAATCATTCAAATTACAGATTTGAAAATTTTAGCATCAATCTTATGCAATATATTCTTACATTTTCGAAATATACAGGGTGTAAGGTTTTTCCCTTCTTTTTTCCAAATTGAATTCATTTGATTTCCGCCGTTTTGATTGGTTGAATCTGAGAAAGACGTAGGTTTTCTCAGATTTAACAAATCAAAACGGCGGAAATCAAATGAATCCAATTTGGAAAAAAGAAGGTAAAAACCTTACACCCTGTAGACAATTTTTTTTAATTGGATAATTTATAGTATAAATTACGTAAAAACTATTGTTTTCAAAGAAATTTGTTCGGCGGGTCGAAGCCTTTGACTCGAAGGGTAATGCCGGGTTTGAAAAAATCTGATCCCTGTCTTCAATATGATCTCGGCATTGCTGGATAAATGCGGTTATCATGACCAGCTTTCCGTTCGTCTTTTCTTCTTCTGTTTCATGACCACATAACTCAATGGTGCATGCTGTCAAGTGTTCGTCCATTTCTGTTTTTGAATGACAATCTTCGAGCCAGACAGCTTGAATTAATGCTGTACATTCATCGATGTGATCAATTAAGCATTCGTAAAGGTGAGCGTTCAAACCATTATCAGTTGATTTTTCTCCGCCTTCAAAAAACTGAATAAATTTTCTACGCACAGATGAAATTATGTTCACTTAATACTCCGTAAACGTTGACGAAAGGAGTGAGTGTCGCTGATTAAGCTGTTTTGAAGTTTTTCGACGTGGATTTTGATGAACTGNTAAACAAATTTTTTTTATTTTTATTCATTTTCAATGACACAATCAATGTGAGTTGCAGTTTTCACAAGTTTTTAACTCGAGGGAGACAAAGTTAGAAAAAAAAATCGAAAATTTTGAGCATTCACCACCCCCTTAAATTTAACACAAAAATTCTTCAAAAAGGTTTTTCTGATTATCGGAATATAAAACCTTAAGTGCTCCGTATTAAACGTCAGAATTCTTCTATGAAATTTCTGAAATAAAATATTGAAAATTTCTCGAAACATGTCATGAAATTTCAAAAATTTAAATTTTTATTTTCATTCATTTTTTAATTAAAAATTCAATGTTCTTTGAAATTTTCAAAATTTTAGCTCCAAGAGGGCCAGAGTTCAAAAAATCAATTACAAAACTTTGAGAACCAACAACTCCCTTAAAATTAGAAAAAACCTAAAAATATTTTTTAGTATTGGATTGAAACCAAAATTGCTCCGTATTAAACGTCCGAATTCTTCTGTGAAAAAATTCTGAAAAAATCATATTTTTGAAGAATGACCCAAAACTGTCATACTTAAATACGGTATTGTAATACCCTAAAATTATCAAAATTATTTTTTTTTTTTATTCATTTCAAATCACAAATTCAACGTTCTCTAAAATCCACGGTGCTGACGCTAGTTGATAATTATATTTTTTGGTAATTACTACCTTTAATTTTAATTAAAAACTTTTATCTTACAAAAATGGATTTTTTTATATTTTTTACTTTATGAAAATGGAATTCTGTGACTGCATATAAACATAAAATAGAGAAAGAATTTGCGATGCATTGTTTTGTGAAGCGTTTGCTGTGGGGGCCTGCGGTCAAAGAGCATTGAGTACTCCGGGTGAACTCTACACATACCCGATGAGAAAATATCATCGTTGGCTCGCATTCTAAAAGCAAAGTGTGATTAAAGGAAAATAAAACTTATAATTATTAATTTCATTGATATTATTTATCAATCAAATCTCCCAAGCTCTGATTGATAGACGTTATCACGAGAAACCCAATATTGCCACCTTTGTGCCTCGTTTCCCTCCTCCCTAATATTTGTACGGAACCAAGTTAGACGGCAAAGCCACTCAAAACCAAAATTCAACCTGTAGTACAATACATAGTTGTACGACACGTATTGTACAATAAAAAATTCGTTTTGAAGTTCTGCTTATATTTACGAAAGCCTAAAAATTTAGATTGCTGCGTCTTAAGGGGGTGTTCGAGGCAATCTGGATCTTTTTAAACTGCGCCTCAAGAATAAACGGAGAACAGTGTAACTTTATTATATTTTTGTATGCAAAGACAAGGTTTGATGAATCTTTGAGATTAAGAAAAAATATTTTCCACATGTTTGGAATAGGCTGTCCAACCTCTAGAAAAGTGCCAAAAATTAATATTAAAAATTTTTGACAGCCTCGTCCATGACCCAATTTTTACGATTTTTCACGAATGACCATTTTATTCCGTGTGAATCGACGCTCGGCCCGGAATTTTTGATTTTTTTCCTAGGTGGCGCTAAATCGCAAAAATGATCATTTTTTTTTTCACAGCATTCATTGTCGTCGCATTTGTTCGACATTTTGGCTCAACTATGAGAAAGCGGTATGAAATCGACGCTCGGGCCCCGAATTTACGATTTCGTCTTAGTTTGCCTACAAATCGCGCCGAAGTGGCGCGATGTTTTTTGCGTACTAGCCTACCACCAGCCAATTTTACTAAAATGTTACCAGCCATAATTCTTAGCATTTTGCGACGGTCATTTTGCGCTTAATATTGGAAGATTGAGAAAAATGTTTGGTCAAATTGAAAATTTTTTGAAAATTTTAGAACTCGATTACAAAACATTTCAAAATTTTTTCTACGATTATAAACACTAAAAATAATTTGATTGGTCAGCTTGAATCTCCGTTCTTGTTTACATTGATATTTTTTGCAATTGAAATAAGTCTGTCACCCTGAGATTAAAACTAACAACTTCAAACAAACTATTATTGTCTTGATCATGTCACAATGCTTCATAAATTAGTAAGTGTAATAAGGAAGTATTAATTAGTAAAATTAACAAGTTTGAACTTTGTGATCAAAGGTTTCTGGTTTTAGATTGAATTTTAATTTGTATTTTCATCAAAAGTACTTTGATCAGTGTCAACAGCTGTATATATGTTGAGAAACCATATGTAGAATTTTTTTCGTCACAGGATGACGCTCTTCCAAACATTTTATATAAACTTCAAAATTTTCAAAATTCAAACTCAACACGAATGGGTAGACTAAAAAACAACACTCAAAATTTAAATCGCGGTGAAAAAAATGCTAAACCGAACAAAGAAAAAGTACTTATTACGCCTAAACCTTTTTTGCGAAAACGAATCATAGTACAACCGCCTATTGAAATAAAATGATATTGATGTCAATGGCTTGCTTAAAAATATTATCACGGATTTTCGGACGCCATGTCCGGAATGTAAACGAACTGAACCAAAGTTGAAGCTACAGTCCAATAAAGGTATTAGACAATTTGTTGCGCTAAGTTGCCCATGTGGTCATCGTCATGGCGACTATAGTATGCTAGAAGGAGCAAATTATGTTATCTTTCAACTTTCCAGGCTTCGAAAAATTCAATTAATATCAAGTTTAAAAATTTCTCAAATCTAAAAAAATTTTAAATTTCAAAAATTTTCAAATCTCAAAAATTTTCAAATCTCAAAATTTTTTGAATTTTCAAAAATTTTCAATTTTTTTTCCATAGACAGAAACTTTTATTTATAATTCTTGTTATCGTATAGGTTTTTTAACCAAAAAAAAATATTTTTTCCCCGTGATTTGAGAAGATTGGAGACAGTATAAATGAGGTCAAAATTAAAAATTCTAGAGCAGATAGAGAATTTTTGGTAAAGCCATCCAATTTCCGTGGTCGACTTACTCCTAAAATATTTTATTTTTCAACCAAACCCTCTAATAAACAATTCATACGTTTTATATGTTTTCAAAAATTTCTTCAAATAACTATGGTTTTGAAAAATCAAAAAGATTCAAGTTAAATTCGATTTAAAATTTGAAAATCAAAATTAAAAAAAACAATCTTCGATTAAAGTTGAAAAAATCATATTAAACTGTTGGCTCTGTTTGATTTGTGTCAGTAACAAAAATTTTCCATGACAGTTCATTTTTAACGTCAAGAAAATGATAATCCATAAATAGGCGTTAAGTATAGTAGATGAAGGAAAAACATCAATTTTTAATAGAAATAAGATTTTTGCTTATTTTAGTTATTCTTCAGAAGATATTGACTAGAATCGGTGCCGAATTTCAAAATTTTCCCGGCTGAAAATTAAACAACCGAATTTGTTATTCCTCGGAAGAAAAACTTTTCACATCGTATGTGAAAGTTCATAAGATGTCGTGCGCAGAAATTAAAACCTTGGCAGCCGCGAGTGAGTGGTGAAGCTTGTCTTACCAGTCTCTGGCGTGATGGTTGCAGTCGTGATGGTTGCAGTCGGGTAGAAGTGTTGCTGTTTCTTTAGGTTGGCAAATGTATAAACTCAGACAAGTGAAGCACTGTAGGGAATAACACCTGGATTTCCATTAATCTTATTGGCCGAAGCCAGGTGGCTTTATTGTTACCTACAGAATACCACCACCAGCCTTGACAACATTGCCATCGAGAAGTGTATAACTGCTAGAACTCACAGAAAGACCGGCAATACGTTATCGTTATTATTAAAGTATAATTTTCTCCATTTAAGGTTAAGGAGAAATTTGTAACAGTGGCTTTAGTGTCATAAATTGAAAATGGATTTTCAGTTTGGGTCCAGGTCACTACAGCATTGTCCAGGAAGAGTATATCTGAGCTCAAAATTGTATTCTTTTTGGTTTCCAGCCTCGAAAATCGATAAAATTGTCACCGTCTTTGACATAACACAGTCATCACTGATAGAACTACCACAGTTATCAAAAGCATGACTTTCTTTTACTGAGAGAACTTTTGTGCATCGATCACCTATAAAATTCAATAGTACATTTTGTAGTTGGAAATCTTTTAGATTTTTAGCTTGTTTAATTATCGCAGTGACATTGATGATAACCAACCAAATTGCAGCACAAATAGTTTTGAAATGATATTTTTGAGAGATGATAATTTCTGATATTTCTATGTCATTATTTCATTTCCCGGGATCGATTGACTTTAAATACGAAATTTCTCGATATGGTCTTCAAAAGTAGTTAAATTTTATTTGAGCACTCGAGCGCCGCCTGTGGTCATTTTCGGAAATTTGCCAGAATCATTTCAAAATACTTAATGTCGATTAACCTTAGAATAAAAGTTTTCTGTAAACTAGCTACTGATCATAAATTGACGTAAAATACCGTTGAATTTACTTGGCTCTAAGAATGAATATTAGGGAATTCTGAAAATGATTGAGAGATAGAGCTATCAAACGCTATTTTACCCACTGCATTTAGATCACATGATGAAATCGATCCGAGAATAAAATTATCATATTTCAATGAAAATAATTCAGTTTTACAACCTTATATTTTCGATCTTATGAACTTGAAATTAAAATATTTTAACTCAGGTTTAATCAAAGAATATTCATAATCAAGAAAAACAGGTATCAAATACAGTTATTAGTTACACCTGAATATTTGAAAAAAGGTTACTAAAACAGATAACGGTAAACTATAGTGAGTGATTTTTCCAAACCGATCTTATGACGTTCAAAAGCAATATATAAGCTCCGGTGCCTTGGCAATTTTCTTATTTCGGCGATAGGGCGCTTTCGGCGACATGGGCACTAGAAAATGTTTCAGATGACAATTGTGAAATTCGGTAGGTTTTTTGACGATATGAGTTTGTTACGATATAGTTACAGGGTGTAAGGATTTTCCCTCTTTTTCCAAATTGGATCACTTGATTCCACAGTTTTTATTGTTGAATCTGAGTAAGACGTATGTTTTTCCGAAATTAAACCGTTCCACATTAGCGTTTTCATCGCTATCCAATTGGAAAAAGAAGGGAAAATCTTACACCCTGTACTAAGAAATAAAAAATCGACCTAATTTTTGAGATCTAACAGTGGTTTACCTGTGCCCATTTCTGTGGTTGTTCTCGTAATACATTAAAACATTGTATATTTGTGCGAACTTTGAAGATTTTAGGACTAAATTTATATTATTGAAGATTAAAATAACCCTTGTTTGGCCCTAAGCTCTTTTAACTCGTAGACTCGACTAAAATAAAATGTTCTAGACTTTAAGTAAATAATAAAGAAAAAACGGAAAATGGTCACTACTTGCCGGAAATCGAGTCTACGAGTTAACGCAGAAATGAAAGATTTTTTTTCACATTTAATATTCACCGTAAAAGAATCTTTTCGTGTGATAATTTTGAAGTCTCTCAAACTTAATTATCACAATTTCCTAAAATAATTTGTCCTAATTTAAGCCTCTTAAATACCCTCTAATGCCCATGGCTCCTTAACGCAGTATTTAACGACATAGTTTTATTATCTCAAAAAACTCGCATTGAAAAGTTGTACTTTGTGCACATTTTTAAGGTTCTAAGACTTAATACATTAATTTCAAAATAAATATTATACCGTTCTATCCCGATATATAATGTCCAACCCCTTGAATCGAAAACGATTTTGTATAGTAACAATATATAGGTTGCGATACGTATTGTACAATAAAAAATCGTTTTTGAAGTTCTAACTTTATATTTACGAAAGCCTAAAATCTAGATGTGCTGGTTCTTATAAACATTCATACGTTTTATGGTTCCTAAATAAGTTGTTTGTGGGCTTTAGGTTCATGGCTACACACTTGTTGAGAAAACGAGGTTATTTGAATGCAATTCAGCTTGCTGTTAAATAGAAACAAAAAAAATGTCATATTTTTTTTTTATTTCCCATGAAAATTGAAAGTCTAAAACATTTTTGGGATCCGAAGTTGGTTTCTTTTTATCGGTCGGTGATGGCTACTAGTTTTCGATACTTTATGTGAATAGCATGCATATTCAGATTTTTTTATAAAATTAAAAAAAAAATAACAAAACTTTAAATAAATTTCTTGTCGCATATTTCTTTTGTTTGTCATACCACGTAAGTACTCAATAGGCTTGTTTTGAATTTTCATATTAGAATTATGTCTCAGGAGAGCAAAATACTTAAAAAAACGTCAAAAAAAGTGAAAAAAATAGCATTTTTTTTAATTTGAAATACGCCGCGATAGCCTAAATCGATCCGAAAATGTCTGAAACTTGGCATTGTGGTAATTTGGGTCTAGTCTTTCCAACTGGCTTATGCAGAATAATATTCTTGACGATTCGGTAACAAAAGAGCAAAATACTTAAAAAATGTCTAAAAAAATTGAAAAATAGCATTTTTTTTCAAATTGAAATACGCCGCGACAGCCTAAATCGATCCGAAAATCTCTGAACTCGGCATTGGGGGTAATTTTGGTCTTGTCTTTCCGACTGGCTGTATTCCCAAAACAATCCTGTCGATTTCCTTTCACAAAACGGCAAAATACTCAAAAAAATGTCAAAAAAAGTGAAAAAACATTTTTCCAATTTGAAATCACCGCGCGTAAGCTTTAAATCATTTTAGTTTTTAAATTGGCATGAGGCTAATTCAGACCTTTTAAACAAATTGAAGTGTCTGCACTGAATCTATGACTACTTCCGTTTTACAGCCGGTTATCTGTTGCCCGGTTTTTATTTTGGTCATTTAGACCCCAGGGAGTTAAAATTTCGAAAAGTCACAGGCAAGTTGTTTGCTCCAAATTAACCAAGGAACACGATAGGAGTACTGAAATTTCTCAGTTTCGACATTTTTTCTGATTCGAATCGTCCTGTGACACCCTAATTGATTCACAATTTTGAAATCAAGATTAAAAAAACAATCTTCGATTAACGTTGAAAAAAACATATTAAACTGTTGGCTCTATTTTTTGTGTCAGTAACAAAACTTTTCCATGACAGTTCGAATTCAACTACAAAAAACAGCAATTTGAATCTACAATGTAGTTTTCTCAAAAGTGAAGGGCTTGGTGTTGGTACCGTTAGGGAGTGATAAGGGTACAAGAAAATTCACATAAATAATTGGCAAAAATTAAATAACTTATATGTCCTTATTCTTTTCAGATTTTGTTGATTATCGTCTGTTTCTAACAAATGGGTTTTCTCACCTAAGTCACTATCTGCAAACAATCCTGCAAGAAGCAAGTTAAAAAAATTATCATTTTTTTTAATGAAAGTTCTTACTTAAAACTTCTGAAATAAGTTCGAACCTTTAAAATGACTAGGTGGCGCTTGTTCAAGGCAGACCGGTATAACTTCCATTTCATAAAAGTAATCATATTCACGCGGTTCGAGAAAATTGCCCAAGGCCAAAAGATGTGATCAGTAAGGCAAAAAAGTAATGCAATTTCGAAGAATATATCAGTTGATACGTTAACGTTTTTGGCTTTAACCATTGCACACCATAGTTGCTAACCTCAATACATGGCTCAATAACTGGAGTAACCGACGCCATTTAGTGATTTCAAACGTCTGTCAGGAGCTGAATAAAATTCCAGTGATTTTCTCGTTGTGACACTACGTAATATTTGTCTGAATTTTCAAAAAAAGTAACCGGAAGTTTTTTGTATGATCGTACCGGTCGTACTACCGGTCCAAAATTCAATTTTGGCGTTTTTTCATAAGAAATGATTTTTCGAGGTGAATCAGAATTTTTCACTTTTTTGTGTAGTTGCTAAATCGAAAACTCCGGAACCAAATAAAGCCAGAATTTGAAATTTTGTCTAATTCAATTTTTTTCAATAAAAAACTCTCAAAATGTGGTTTTGAAGATACTTCGTTTTCTTGGATAATTTCGCCAATTCGCTCAAAACGGTTAGTAAAAAGCACTTTTAGAAATCGTTTTGCCAGAACTAAATGAAGTGGGTTTTTCAAAATTTCTTCGAGTACTTATGCGACGCGCTCAAAGTTTGGGAACCTTAAAAAAACTGAAATAAATATTTTAAAATATTTTTTTTTAATAAATTTGTTTTTCAGATTTATAATCTCTAGTTCTTTGCAAACAAATAAAAATTGTCTTTGAGATCGTATTCAATCAATAAAATAAGACTAATATCAACATTTGTTGAATTTGATAAGAAAAAAATCAATATTTAGCGAATTACTTTTTGTTAATGTATTTAATCTATTTGAATGACCTATTTGAATGAAATTGTGCAACAAAAATTAGATTCTACGATCATTACTTGACAAGATACAGTGAGTTGAATGAAAAATAATACTTAGAAAGTCAGAATTTTTGAAATTTTTTTTTTTCGAAAAATTTTTTTTTTATTTTTACATACCAGATTGAATTCACAGGCAAAATGTGCAAGCAAAATTAATTCAACGGATTATACTTTAAAAGATACAGTAAAGTGAATGAAAATAAATACTTCGTAAAAATACGAAAATTTATGAAATTTTTTTATATCGAAACTTTTTTTTTAATTTTTTTTGGAATGAAATCGATATCAAAAATGAGAATGCAGCAAAAATTAACTTTTTCTCATGTCTGAGTTCCGAGATATAGCGTCCGTCGGTTACTCCCTTAACCATTGCACACCATAATGCTAACTTACAAAAGTGTACGACCATATTTTAAAATCAGTACCACACAAAAAAACAATAGGAGTAAAGTCTTGATATACGCTTAGTCTGTAGTGAGTGTATAGACTGAACTGCTATATGTTTTAGACCTCTGAGTTTAATTGATAAACTTTGAGTGACTCTGCAACAGTTGTTCAAATCTTATCCAACGTATATCAATTACAAACGTTGTGTCAACATCGCAGATAAGCATTTGACAAACTGTGCAGAAGTCACTCAGAAGTTTATCAATTAGACTCAGAGTCAAACTATATATGTTTTACTCTGAGTTAATTGATAAACCTTCGAGTGAACTTCTGCAACAGTTGCTCAAATGCTTATCCTGCATGGTTGACACAACACGTTTGTAATTGAATACGTTGGATAAGCATTGAACAAACTGTTGCAGAAGTTATAGCAGAGCTATAGCAGTTCAGTCTATACACTCACTACAGACGTAGCGTATATCAAGACTTTACTCCAATTGTCAATTATTGGTCAATTTTGCTTTAAATTGAATCAAATAAAGATGTTTCGTGAAAGTACGACGTGTTCAAATAGTGGTGAGCCGTCCGGTTTAAAAAAAATATCCTTCGGTGTAGGCGGTAATAATGAATTTACAAAATATGTTTATTCTCGGTCAATTTTGCTTCAAATTGAATAAAACATATCATTTATGAACGTAATTCCTGTTGGTTTTTAGCGTGAAAAAACGGATTTCATTCTTTATAATTTCTATGCACAGGTGGGAGAAAGAAAATAACACCACAATGATGCAGTGCGTGGGTTGGTTCTTGTGAGTCGCTTTGTCCAGATCGATCAATCAGAGCGTTATATTTTTTCATTATAGTTTTTTCCCACGATTCGAGAACAAAAAAAACAATTTTGTTCAATTCTTGCTTTATTTACACCCAAGACCCCTTTAAATAATTAATATTTTGTATTCAACAATTTATTCAGTTTTCCTATTTGCCAACTGTTTGCACATTCCAATTCTTCAGAACTTCTGAACATAATGCTTTGTGTCGGAAATATTGTGCCTGATCCCATTTGATGACCAGTATATTCTAGAGCTGTTCCGTCTTGTAATGTAAATTCGTCAGTTCTGTCAAAATTGTTATTACCACAAAGTCCTTCGACATTAGAATTTGTAAAGAAATCCGGTATTCTAAACATGACTTGGTAATGATAACTCTGCCTACTTAATTCTATTCCAAGGTGTAAAATATGATTTTTTTGGAGTCGTTCCTAGAAATTGAGTCTAAAGAAATTAATATCACTATTTTTTTTGAAAAAATTAAAACAGAATTACTTTTTAATTTGATGGCTTCAAAAAAAATAATATTTTTTTCGAATTTTTACTGTATTATTTTAATTATTTACCAAAAAAATTTTTGAGTATTAACTTTTGAGAATTATACAACTTATTTTTGTTTCAGCATGATTCAAAAAAATCAGGTGACCTTATCATCAGAAAATAAGGTTCATCAACAAAATCTTAGAGTTTTTTACGTAACAAAATTTTTTTAAATGATCACGTGATCTCATTTTTCAGGAAATTAGTTTTGGTATATTATACCGTACCATGGTATATGTCATATCAAAGTCTAATTTCTTGATAATTCTGTCACAGGATTAATTTTTATGGTCAGAAATCAATCTAAAAAACTTTGAAGTTTCTCCTGGAATTTTCTCGATGTTATTTAGTACTTTTTGAAAAAAACGCATCTCAGTACAATTTTTTTAAAGGAACTCAAATCACATCGAAAACATCTGAAAAGATTTATTAATCAATTATGAGACATTTTTCACAGCATAGCCAAAAATCACGTCGGAGTTATTACCTTCGAATAAAAGTACGCTTTTCCAAAAAGTCCTAAATTATGTCTAGAAAATTTGTGGTTACTATGTCAAAATAAGAACTTTTTTGATTAGTAAACTGTGATAATCGTCACGTGACTCTGTTATTTGTTGCATTATTAAGATATAGTGGATACTTTAATCTTTATTTAGCCTAGTTTTCCAGACCGACCCTCAAAAATTAGCATTTCTCTCCCTATCCTATTCCATACCAAGTTCGCAGTGTAGTCTTAAATTGACTGTTTGGGCCTCCAATATGTGTGAAAGAGAAATCGTCGGTGCCGAATAAAAGGGGAATCCAAGAACCCTCAAATAATATTTCGGCAAAACCAAATTCAAATTTTATTTCGATTGGTTCACCACTTTTTGATTCAAATGTGAGCCAAACTGATTGAAGATTGAAAAAA
>SCLH01000419.1:109807-145733 GCA_004367855.1 Oikopleura vanhoeffeni | reverse complement strand
ACAATCTTACTAATTAAAACCTATTTTTCACTTTATTTCGCGTTTTGCAAACAATCGAAATGGATTGGTCTTCATTGTTGTGAAAAATAAATTTTCTGATGTTTTTAGCCGATTTAAATGAAAAATATGCTTATAATTAGGAAAAGCGTGGTTTTTACACAGGCGTGGTTCTCTGGTCATGAAAATTATATATAAAATATATATTTCTATAGTTAAACATAATAATATGTATAAAGATAACAAGCATAAAAATAGATCAGTTCTCGGCTTAGTTCCCTATCGACATTCGAACCCCCCAGAAATTACATTTCGTTTCTATTCAGCTAACTGGATGTCAAATCTAATAAAAAAAACTCCGCTGAGGTTTTTATTGACAGTTGTCTACAAAAAACAATTTTATATAATGAATCAACCCTATATATTGTGACATTATAATATGTCTCTTTTACTTTGCATTTTCAAATTCAAACCTTAAATTAACTATACATAAAGTAGATACCGGAAGTGATCACTTCTGAAAAATGTCATCAACATTTTTTTTAAATTTCGTAGAAATTATTTTCAAGTTTTTGCCGATAAAATTCTCCTATAGGTGTATTTTTATAAATAAAATTAAATATCTAAATTCACTTCCGGTTAAACCGGAAGTCATGAGTCATCAAAAATACCGCCAATTTAGACAAAAGGATATAAACGGGATAAAAAAGGGGATGAGGATAAAACGGGATAAAAGGGGGATAAGACTTTCCATCCCTATCCCTCTATGGCTCTGAATTTTCCGTCCCTATCCCATCCCTATCCCCCTCTTTTTCCCTTGGTGTATCCCTTTTGGAAGCCTGGTAATGACTTAGTTCCAGACTGATAATTAAGTACAAACCTTTGCATTGATATTGCAGCCTCGTGTATTTGTAAATATTTGGGCAAGGATCATAAGCCAGATTTTTATAGTCCAATGCATAATCACATTTTTGTTTTCCGTCGCAATTGAAGGCTGCGTTTTCAAGAATATCGATATTTGGACAGGGTGTTTCTGGCCAGCCTCGCGAGCATGTTTCACTATCCCATCGACCGAATTTAGCATAAGTTACCTATTGTTAAAATAAAAATTAGCCTTGGATTTAAAATGAGACTAAATATTCAGGAAAAACAGTTGTTGCAAAAGTATTTATAGGAAAATGTGTTCTTTAACAGTATATTCTAATGAGAATTTTCTCAACTGTGATCATGCCTCACAAATTTTTTTAGGAATGAGTATCATTTTTAGAGGAGATAAAGAATTTTAGTTGTTGCATCTGAATTTTCTAGAATAATTATGAGAAGTCCGATTTTAACCCCTATTAATTTGAATAAGCTCCATTGGTTATCCTGTTCAGAAGGTAAAAACACAAAAACGATTTAAATTACTAAACTGGGAAATACGCGACCTTCACTGGCCGACAGGCGGCCTGTACATTCTCACGTCGCTACTCGCGACGCGTCGTTTAAAATCTTTATCCTGCAGCACATAGTGTGCGGCACATTGACATCTCTCTCGTTTTTGAGTTTTTCACTCGGAACAGAATAAGCGTTAATTAATTGAAATACAATTTATTCAAACCTTAATTTCTTCGTCGGCATCGCACTTCAGTTTTATTTGTTGGGGTTCAATTGGGAAATCCGAACCACAAGCAATTTCAAATTCAGAATCCTTGTCCACTGAAATATATTTTTATCCTTTCACATAAAACTATCAATTATTTTGATGATTTTACTGTGATATAAAAATTGTATAGGTTGGTGTGTAAAATGAAGTAAATTTGCAAAATTTTGCATTCGAAATTACTTTTTGAATAAGAAGGGGGTGGCAGCGATGTGGCAGATTGGTACATTTTTACAGAACCCCCTCGAGTGGTTACGATTGAAAAAATTGTCAATATATCAATCTTTTTATTGCAAATTTTGACCGCGAGAGGGACTGCTTATATACTTAAATAATGTTTTATCACATTATAAACTACAGCCTGAGTTTTCTCGCTTACGGCGTTTTTTTTATTCCGATTCTATCAACAAATCAGATACAGTTATCCCGGATATAGGCCAATCACCATCGAGTATTTTTGCGAAATAAAAAAAACGCCGTAAACGACAAAACTCCGGCTGTACAATATTTAATGCGGAGAACTGAAATTCTGTTTTGCGCCAAAAATTGATTTATAAAATTCTATTTTCTTGACAATTACATGACATATTTTCTCAGAGCCTCGCCCTCACTTAGTCTCTGAGAATTTTGATACTATTTATTGAGCATAATTTTTTAATTTAACTCCCGTAGTGTCTTTTGAGCCATCCGTTCCGCGGTGGCCTTTAATCTCAAATTAGGACCCTTAATTATGTATGAATGAAAATTCACAAGGTGATTAATCGACTTTTTGAATAATTGACATTTTGGCGGGTTTTTTCGAAAATTTTTACTGTATTACGGTACTTATTTTTTGCAAAAAAAAATTTAAATCATCAAAAAAAGCCTTTGAGCGGGATCAGAAAAAAGTTCTAAGACTTTTTTTTCATTACACCATAGCCTCAAAATGACCACGTGACCGTATATTCAAGAAATAAGGTTCAGAGGCTTCAGTGAACTAAATAGTGAAGTTCATACAGGGAGGGGGGGGGGCAAATATCTCCGGCCCAATATCGCCGAATTTGCGAATATCTTCGAAATTTTTTGGCGAAAAAATCCTCGTTATATAGGTCCTCAGTACAAAAAAGGTGCCCAATATCGCCATATTTGCCAATATCGCCGAAATTTTTGAGCAAAAAACTTTCGACGATATTGAGCTCCCTCTTGTAATTAACTGTTAATTTTAAACAAATTTTTTTTATATTGACGGAGGAGATAGGTTTTGCAAACAAAACAGGGAGGAGGGGCGATATCGTCGGCCAAATATCGCCGGAAAACCTACGCAAATTAACTATTTTCAGCGAGAATACTTTCTGTGCCAATATCGCCGAATTTTTTTAACAGCTATATCTCAAATAACCTTTTGAGCGTTATAAATGACGTCAATTGCATGATTGATTATCTCAAATTTAGTTTTTTCAACTTTTATTTGATTGTCTTTGGTCGAGTATTTAATTCTACGCATTTTGGTGATTATTTGATACGAATCTATCGTAAAACTCTTTATAAAATTTAAAAATTGTTGGTCATATCCAAGACTATACTTGTGCGTTATTTCTCACTTACATGTGACAACTGTCACTGGTGACCAATGAATGGGTTGCCTGATGAAGAATCGTGTTAAGGGATTGTTCACTAGTCACAGTTATCACGTGTGAGTGAAAAATAACACACAAGTATAATCTTCAATATGACGTCATTTTGAACGCCTACGCATTTAATTTTATTTTTTTGAACAATAAATTTAATTTATGTTCTTATATCGCTGAATGTGCCAATATTGCCGATATCGCTGAAATTTTATGGCTAAAAAATTTCTAAAATTTTTTTTTCTAGGACATTTGTATTCTCACTATAAAGACCAAAAGTGAAAAAACTCACCCTGACCGCTATTTAAATTAAAAGTGATCATAAATTTACAAAATTTGACAACACAAACCTCTTCAACGGCTTATTTTTTCATTCGAATGAAATAAATTATCTTACCGCAAAGGAACAATTCTGATTTTGTTGCCACGAAAGAAACAAGAAATGCCGGCATTCCCATCGTTTTTGGATATGTTTGTGGATTTAAATAATTTTCGAAGGCGCCAACAGAATACCACCATTGTGGTCTTCCACCTTGGCCATCAAGCAGAGCTTTAGAACTTGAACAAGGTTGTTATAGGTTAAAATTGCAAAAAAAATTCATAATTTTGACTTATATTAACCGAAAATATATTTATATCTTTTAAGTAAAGTCGCACTATTTTCGTCAAGCAAGTAACAATGGCTAAATTATTGATCGTTTAAAGTGGGTGGTGGCAGTGATTCTTGAGATTTTGGAGGCTCCGTACGGCTAAACCAATTCATATGAAACATTTCTGAGGAACAAAAATGATAGATCTATCCTTCACCTCGGGATTTTATTTGACAATTCAATACCAAACCCGCCAACCACCTGGTTGACCGTGGTTGAACACGCGTCTCTTGGATTTGTTCAATGAACCAAGGATCCTAGACCTCATATTGGAAAATTTTGAAAGTTTGAGAACATCTGGGAAATTGTCTGAATTTCAATGTCAAGGAGCTAATTTCTGCCTCTAAAACCAAGAATTGGGTCGAATGTGACAAATACGGCTTCTTCGGACGTTAAGATATGAGGCTTTTTCTGTGAAATTGCCAGAAACATCATTTTCGGAATGTTACAAAACCAAGAGGTCGCGAACATTGTCAAGGATTTTTTTTTCGAATTTCGGCCTGATTGGCTGTAAATCGACAAAAAAGTGCGCAAAATCGAAATTTTGAACATAAAAGTGAGAATAAAAAAAAATGAGTACCATCAAAAGATTCGTTGGGTACAGTTTGCTGGACACGATATCAGCAACTATGGTCTGATTTGCAACACAGCGGATTCTGGAATAAAATTAAAGTTTTTCTATCAAAATTATGTTTTGATCTCTAGCACCGTGTGTTCAGAATCAGACCATAGTTCCTTATGTCGTTTGGAGCAAATCGTACTCAAGGAACCTTTTGGTGGCATTCATTTTTTAAACTTTTACTTTTATGTTCAAAATTTTGATTTCGCGCACTTTTTGTCGATTGACAGTCAATCAGGCCGAAATTCAAAAAACTTATTTCTCGAAAATGTTCGCCACTTTTTGGTCTTGTATCATTCCGACAATGATGTTTCTGGCATTTCCACAAAAAAGCCTTATATCAAAACGTCATAAAAAGACCGTTTTTCGTCGCATTCGACCCAATTCCTGGCTTCTTAGACAATAATCGAAAAAATAAGCTTCTTGACATTAAAATTTAGACGTTTTTCCAGATGTTTTCAAAATCTCAAAATTTTCCGATATAAAGTCTAGGATCCTTGTTTCATTGAGAAACGCTAAGGGACAATTGTGTCTCTAATTTGAATGTTGTTTACAGAAAGCTTAAGGGGGTTGTGGGTGTAGAATGTTGGAATTGCTGGGGAAATAGCCCTCTCTTCCAGCTGGACTGGAAGGGTCGATAACGGGCAGATAAGAATGAATGAGAAAAACAATACTGAAGACTAAAACCTTCTCTATCAACTGCAAGTAATTTTTTGATTCTGCTGAAAAGTGGCTCCACGGTGCCGTACTGAAAAACCGGTTAAAATATGTTCTCAATTCACAAAAGTTGTTAATTCTCGGTGAATTTTGCTTTAAATTGATTCAAACAAATATGTTTCGTGAAAGTACGACGTTTTCAAATAGTTGGTAATTCGTCTGGTTTAGAAAAAAATCTCCTTCGGTTTTTAGGCGGTAAAAATAAAATTAAGAAAAACTTTTTATTTTTAGTCAATTTTGCTTCAAATTGAATAAAACATACTATTTATGTAACGTATGACGTCTGCGAAAATGCTCGTAAGTTGAAAAAGGAATTCTCTGCTGGTTTTCAGCATGAAAACGGATTCATTTGTATGCACAGGTGGGAGAAAAAAAATAACAACACAATTATGCGTGCGTGGGTTGGTTCTTGTACGTCGTGTTGTTCAGAGCGACCAATCAGAGCGTTATATTTTCTCATAATCTTTTTCCCACGATTCGAGAACAAAGAAACAATATTCTTCAACTCTTGCTTTATTAACACCCACAACCCCCTTAAAGCAGTTGAAATTTAAATCATTTCCGCATGAGCTACAATTGTGACTCTAGTGCCTTTGGCGGAACTTTTTTGTATATGCTCACAAAGGTTAAAAGGGTTGTGGCCGTAGATTATTGGAATTTCTGGGGAAAATTGACACTTCTCCAGCTTAACTGGAAGGGTCGATAACGGGTGGATAAGAATAAATGAGAAAAAAAATACTGAAGACTAGAACCTTCTTGTCAACTGCAAGTACATTTTTCTGATTCCGGTCAAGGATGATTCACTGGTGCCGCACTTAAAACCCGGTAAATATATGTAATAAATTTACAAAATTCGTTAATACTCGGTCAATTTTGCTTCAAATTGAATCAAACAAATATGTTTTGAAAAGTATAAAGTGTTCAAATAGTTTCCAGCCCGTTAAAAAGTCTTTTTCGATTTTTAGAAGGTAAGATTTATTTATCTTGTCTTGTCTCCGAATGCCTACGTCCCACGCCCACGCTCTACAGACTGGACCAATCACTGCATTATATTTTTACGAATTGTCTACTTCCACTACAATTCAAGAAAATAACAACAATTTTCTTCGGCTCGTTTTTTATTTACACCCACAACCCCTTTAAGCGCTAGAGCATAAACATTTTATTTTTTGACACTCAAAATTTGAGAAATTTTCTTCGTTATATTTAGGAATTTCATAACTAATATTTCATAACTAACAAAGTCTCCATTAGTTCAAAAATCATAAAATCAGGTTTATAGCATTTCTTGTTCAAAAAATATATAAACTGCCTATAGAACCCCTTAAAGAAGATATTAAAAATTGATTTTTTGACCCATGACTCATGGGCCATGAGAAGCCTAGCTTTTTTCGTTAATTTCAAAATTAATTTTTTTTCTGAAACATACTTTACAATCTGTTATTTTTAAATTTTTTAATAACTATAATATCGAAGACCCCCTTATTTCATTTTTATATGCAATTTAAAAGTGTTCCAAAAGTGGCTAAATAGCACACAAATTGACTTCAATTAGGCGGAAATGAGTCTGATGTCCGCTCACTCTTTTATTTATTCAAGCTGTTAAATGCTTCTCAGCTGAAAGTATACTTCCCGCCGCGCAACTTTATTAACTTTTCGCGGCATTACTCGCGGGCTGCCGAAATGACGGGCGTTTTGCCTTGCACCGCAAAATATAACTCAAATTTCGAATTCGCTGTAACACCCTAACTTGAACTGACTGCTAGACCCCAAAAATTGTGTGTAACAATATCTTGTCCATTCCAGGTTGCATACATATTGGAAACGGTAGGGGTACCGGAAAGGGAAAACGGATTTTCGGTTTGCGTCCAACGGACAGTAGCAGTATCTGACGAAGAAGTATATCTCAGCTCGAAATTGTATTTATCTTCGTTTGCCCACCCACGGAAATCAATAAAGTTATCAGGCCCACGATTTACATACATTTGGTCGTTGGCAACAGCATCGGCAAAAGCAGTCTTGGCATAACTATTATCAGCCTCCTGCGAATATAGTTTTTTACAGCCACTGGATTCTTAAACAGTTTGTCAGTTTCAATATTTTAAAATTTATTTTTGGTTAAATTGAATAAAATAAAGATGAGATAGAATTTGAAATTTCGAATTATTATTTTTTCAGCTCACAGCGCGCCTAGCGTCGACAAAATATTTATTTATAATTAATAACTTAAGCGTTTAAGTTTTTTTTTACTGTTTTGGGTTATATATTTTCTTGATTTATACTTTTTATATTCAAAATTCAGGAAACCTAGACGATAATAACTTTTTTTGTTTTGCTTGATAAAAATATCGCGCGCGCCTTCAGCTGGTGGATATCCCTTTATCACTTTTTTGTTAGAATGCGTAGCCACTACTCCTTTTAACGTGTGATTTTAACTTTGTGGCTACGCATTCTAACCAAAAAGTGATAAAGGGATATACCCTGAGCTCTCCTACTGTATACTCATGAAAGATTAAGTTCTAGTATCTCGCGTTGTTACTTTCATTCAAATATTCAGGATATGTTCTCTTAGGTTTTATATCAAACTGTATTACAGAAAGGATTTTGAGGAATTTCTTTCACGATTTTGTATTGTAGTCACCTGACAAAAATATTTGAAAAAACGTAGTTTGAGTTCAGGAAACTACTGAAGAGAAAGATTGCTTACGTCAATCAAGTTTTTTAAATTTTTATTGCAGTTTTTATGGAAATTTTGAGATTTCTACAATTTGATATTCATTTTTGAGAAATTTTTTTTGCCGGCTCTTTGAAGAAATTTAGGCAAAAATTGAAACAACAGTCAAAAAGTTGTTTCTTTTGATTTGAGATGTGCTGTTACGGCACTGCTGTTAGTACTAAGAGAAACATTATATATATTGAATTAAAAATGTTATTCAGGGAAAAAGTGTAATAAAAAAATATACAGATTGTATTTTAGATTTTGAGCCGCTTTGCCGTCTAACTGATTTTTATGTTTATTTTTACTTAAATATTAATAAAATTATTCAGTTAGACGGCAAAGCGCCTCAAAATCTAAAATACAACCTGTATATAAAAGTTTATTATTCCAGATCACATTATGACTTATAAGTTATGAGTCTCACCCGAAAATCATTCGATTTAAGTTCAAAAAACATTTTTTTGTATTTTTTTATTTACCAGTAATTGCGTCTATTTCACAAATATAAGCTCGTTCTTCTTCACAATTTTTATCATTCCACCCACGTGATAACGTAAGATAACGTAATTCTACACATTCTTCATTGCCGTGACTATTTGGCTCGTTATCGTTCCAGTTTGAGTACCCTGATTCAGAGGTAAACCACTTTTATCGAAACTTTTTTTCGTCTATTTTTGAAAAAGACCATTTAGAATTATGAAACTTTTTTTTGCATTCAGGGGTCAATAGCCGCGGTCAATCATTCGCCGACCCAATATTGTCGAAAAAAGTAACGCAATTTTACGATGTTTAGCTAAAAAATTTCAGTGCCCATATCGTGGCAAGTTTTAATTTGAAATTACTTTGAGTGATTTTTCATTTTTGAAAATAAAACTTAATTTCTATGCCCATATCGCCGAAAGTTCAAATATCGCCAAAAACTCAAATATTGCCAAAATTTTCTGTCAAAAAACTTTTGGAAATATTGCCGCCTCCAACCCTTGTACACTATGATATTATATTTTGTCAATATCCCTTTAACACCTTTTGCTTAATCTAGAATGTGCGGGCTGAGGGAGCCAATCCTAACATTCCTAAGACCCCTCCTAGCCACTCATGATGCCGATTTTCAGCCCGCACATCCTAGATTGAGCAAAGGGTGTTAAAGGGATATAACTACTGTATGAAAGTTATGTTTTTATTGAAAAATAGTATTTATTGACGTTTCGGGTTTTCCATTTTCAAAAGAGAGATTAAAAAAAAATTGAGAAAATGGTATACCTTCCTGATTCAACCCCGGACGCCCAATGAAATTCATCGTCATTTGTACTATACCCCAGCCAAATTACAGTCATTTTGGGTTCATTATTTCGCATAAGATCATCGATTTCATTTGATTTACCCAAAGAGTAAATCCCAACTAAATCCGCACCTCTTGAGCGACAGTCGTCTCGCGCAGAAAACCAATCTTTACTGTCTTCCACAATTATCAAACAAGTTTCAAGTTCCGAATTTGAGAGATGAAATCCATCAGGACAATTTCCTAAATATTAATTATGAAATGTCTATTAAAACATTAAATTTTAAAATTAAGAAAATTATCGGAATGAAAAAAATTTGAGAGAATTTTGCGAAAAATTTTAAACGCTCAAAATGTGATTTGATTGTAATTGAAAAGTTAAAAAAATCAAAACTACATAAATAAATAAAAAAATCCATAACTTCCCTTCTATAATTTTTCGGTTTCGAAGTCAAAATAAGTTTTTTTTTGTACCAATTTTTTTCAAAATTTTCAAACAAGCTTATTTTTCTAACTTTTTTCCTTTATTTTATAACTTCAATAGCAATGTATCAAAATAATTTTTTCAAGTCACCTTCAAAAATTTAGATTTCTAGTTCAGGAAACCGTTCTTAGAAGAATTTCTATTTGTTCTGTGCTAGTATTTGCTGGAATTTGGGTGAATTCCAAAATATAACCTAGCAGACCGAAAAAATGCTAGAAATCGGTAGTTTTTTGTGGTTTCTAAAAAAAACTGAAGTAATTTTTGAAAAAAACCCTCCTGGAGGACTTAGGTTTATAAGTTATACGGGAAATGTTAGAATTTGAGCTGATTTCAAACTCAAGCCTGGGAGGAGATAGAGTTTGAAATTTGGTCGAAAGACACCTTGTACTGGTAACGTATCTCAGAGTGTATCGGCCATGTCAACTTTTCATTTTCAGCCAAATTGTTTAAAATGGTCAGTTTGGGAGGCTCAGGCAAAAGCTTTCTCCTTCACCAGTTTTAGAGCTACAGTTTCGACTCATACTGCATCTGAAAGCACAAGACTTGTTTGACAATGAACTAGAGAGTTTTTTTTTGAAATTTTGATTCGGCGTCTCTTGGGGGCCATGTCAACTTTTAATTTTGAGCCTAAATTGGGCCTCACTCTCTTATTAACAGTGATAATAAGCTGCATCTGCTCACTCCGACAAAAAATCTGGTAAAATATTTTCTGTACTTCCCTTTCCCTAGCCTGGTAGAATTACAGTTTATTACGGGCGTATAAAGTTAATTTTTTAACCAATTTAATTAAGTTACAATAAATCAATTAATTTCAAATAAACTTATGATTCTCACCCGACTCTTGTTTATTGCAAAAAAATCAAATACTTTTTATATGTGGTTCAATACAAAATGATTGATAATACTTATCAAATAAGTCCAAGCCTAATTGAAGCAGGCTTCAAAAAAGATGGATTTTATCCCCCTTTCTATCGTTTTCATAGCAAAAGATAGGGGAAATTTGAAGATAGGGATGGAAAATCGCCAAAGGGATGGCTTTTATGGAAGCCTGAATTGAAGTGCGATACTAATTTCCCGACTTAAAACCAGTAATTCTAATTTTGTATTTCTATTTACCAGATATTTGCCCAGTTTGACAAGCAAACGGTAGTTCGTTTCCACAATCTTGCGGGTACCTGCTTCCATATTCTTCCCTTTACGGGGTTGTATAGACGAGAAAGGCATTTTTAAGAGCTCATTAATTAAAATTTGTACAAAATATTATCAAAAAATCTCAAGAATGGTTGTTCGTTATCTTCAAAAAAAATGTAAATCTTATTTTTGGTTTATTATTGTATATCTTATTTTTTTCTGACATGTTTGGCCGACTGATATATTCCTACTGTATATTCCTTGCTCATACTTTCGTTAATAAATGATGTTGGAAGATTTTTTTGAATAACATAAGTAATAAAACATTACATCACATACATCTTCTCACATCATTTAATCACCAAAGTGTTATAAAGGGATATTGAGTTAACCGCGAAAAAAATGTAGCATATTTTTTGTTCATTTTATTTACAAATCTATTTTCAAATAAACTGATTTTTTTCAAGACTATTTAAAAAATATTAATTTCTAACTATTTTATGTTATTAACTCACTTCAAGGATCATGATTTTAAAATTATTTTTTAACCGCAAATTGCATTATGTAACATTATTTATGTTGTCGTATGAAGTTTAAAATAGCACCAAATTAATTTGAGTTATATCCTTTTCCCAACGGAACACCATCATAAAAACGTTTACTATCTATATATGGATTACCGGACCTCAGAGTACAAATCCTAAATATTTGAATGATACAAACAACGCAAGATATTAGCACCTAATCAAAACACTTGATTGCGGAATAGGCCGATTTCATTGGTCATGTTGAGACAGGATCAACCAATCAAATGCTCATATTTCGCATTTTTCAAATATTTCGAATTTGTACTCTGAGGTCCGGTAATCCATATATCCTTTTCCGAACGGAACTCCATCTCAAAAATGCGCGTCTTCGAATCCCACCAATGTTGTCTGAGTGAGTGTCTGAGTATGATTATAGGCAAGGTTTTGATAATGGACCGCTAAATTTTATCGTGGTGTAATCACTCAAGCATCACGGAAAACAACACGTTTTGAGATGGAGTTCCGTTGGGAAAAGGATATGATTTCTTGGAATGGTATTATGAACTATGGTCAATTTATAATCTGTTCCAGTGCCAGAGAGCAAAAAATTTTTTTTCATTTTGAGCATTTTTTTAAAATTTTCAAATTTGTTTGATCTGGTTAAACTAAACAAGTCTTTTTAAGTTCAAAAGTGCAAAACAAGCTATTCACTATTTGAGATCGTCAGTTTATGATATAGCCAGTTTAAACAACCCCCTTTGATACCAACAGTCTTTCTTGAAGTAACTATCATTTGGCGGGGTATCATCGTACACCATGTTATTTCTCAGCTTTGACTCCGTATGACGTTCACCATCATTCTTACGTAAACCAATCCAAATTGAATACGCAGTGTCCGACTTGATTTCTGCTTGCTTAGCTTCTGAGTCAATTGTAACTAAATTACCACCCTTGTATCGACAGTCATCTTGCGCAAGTAGCCAATTTTTTTTGTCGGTCACAATTAACAAACATTTGGTATTGTCCGATTTTGAGAGATAAAATCCTTTGGGACATTTTGTATCATCAGCTAATAGAATGAAATTAAATTTTTGAAACATAATTTTAAAAACTAAACTTAATAAAAAGTGGCTTATATTACTGCAAATGAAACGATGACTTAATTGATTGCGCTAAATTTCTACCAAAATGAATTTATAATTGATTACCCCACGCAAAACCTATCCCTTTTACAAGCCTGCTCACAGCCACATACGAGAACGCAATAAATTCGAGGTGCACTATTGCCTTATTATTATGTTGTACAATGCGAAAAAAATTTTATGGAAAAAATTTTCTAAAATAAAGATGTTTTAAAACCTTTTCAAATGCACAAAATTAATACACACACTGTATATCATAAACCGTACTAGTATATGATAAACCGTCTCCCACGCTAGAAAATTTAATTTATTTCCGGTTTATATTTCCGGTTATTCAGCCAACTATATCTATTTTGGCCATTTTAGCCACCTGGTATTTTTAAAATTCAGAGATACTTATATGAGAACTTTTGTTCCTGAATCACCAGAGAACATAATGAACGCAAAAATTTTTCTTATTTTCGACTTTTTTTGACAGTCAGCTACACCTATAGCAGTCTAACACACAGTCATAAATTCTCATCATTTTCAAGATTTGATACTACCGAGCATGAAGGCAATTTTTCACAGGTTTGCTCAGCCTAATTAAAATATAGGATTTAATGTCAGAATTTCAATTTGAATCAAGATAAGATTCAAATTGAAATTTATTCATTATCGAAGTTGTTTATTATCTTACCGCAAATAAAAAGTTCTGACTTTGAAGCAACGAATGATTTGAGAAATGCCGGATTTCCAGTATTTCCTGTTTGCATGTCAAAGAAGTCCTCGAAGTTCCCAACAGAATACCACCAATTTCCAAATTGGCCAGCAAGCAGAGTTTTAGAATAAGGATTGGTAGACAGGCCGTAGAAATTGTTTAATACAGTATCTTGCCCATTCCAGACTGCAGACATATCGGTTACAGTAGCGGCTTTATTTGTAATTGAAAACGGATTTTCGATTTGATTCCAGCTGAGGGTAGCATTATTTGTTGGAGAAGAATATCTGAGCTCGAAATTGTATTTTTTTTCGTTACCCCATCCACGGAAATCGATAAAATCTTCTCCATCCTGGACAAAGCACTCGTTGTTAATAGATCCGCCGCAATTCTCAAAAGCAGGATTGGCACTCGCCTGTGAGTAAATTTTATGGCAGCCATTGGATGCTAAAATATTCTTTAGTATTCAAACATATGCGATGTATATACGATGTATAAATCACAGTCCTAGCTCCCTGACTGGTACAAATAGCGACCCCGAAAAAAGTGTACCACCATACCTAGTATAGTTAGCGTTTCCACCATCAAAATTGACATTCAGAAATACTCCGAGTATTATACTCGGTGGATTGTAATAAACATTTTTAAGGGGGTAGGTGTCGGTATTTGGTACCTTTCAATCACGCCTCAGAATAATTCTAGGGCAGTTGTGAAACATCATAATCAAGTTGTGCATCATAAATTAATTATTTAAAAAGCTAAAAAAAGCGACACCTACTCTTTTAACGCAAATAAAAGAAAAGATTGACAAATAAATTATTTGGTAGTCACGTGACCAAAATATAGCGATTTTCATATTTACAGTTTTTTATTATTTTAAAGCAAACCGAAAAACAATATAATGTGATTTTATGTCACTGATGAGTCGACACATATTTTTTATCAAACAAATTCTATTTTTAAAAATTTGCATTTTTGATTTCAAGAACTCGATTTTTTCGTCGGTTCGAAAACTCTGTGAAAGATTATAATTGCTTTATTTTGTAGTTAAATAAGAATTCGAACAAAAAAGTTTTGTTTACAAAAAAATCAAATACAGCTATCTGTTTTAATCATTTTTATTGTGAAATAAATTGTCATTGGAGCTTCCTTTGTTTTTGAATATATACAGTATGTCTTTTTTTACTTGCGAAATGAAAATTGTCATTTAGGTTATTACGGCCGATAAAAAATCGTTACTAGGTGGATTATATTTTCGAACCCTTAATATCGGCTATAGCTTGGCTTTCAAAATAAATACCTAAATGACCATTTTCATTTCGAAAGTAAAAAAACACATACTGTAGTAAGTAAAAATATCATATTGAACACAAAACTTCATTATTTCAAATAATTCCCTTATTTAATCCCTAACTGTAATTTTAAAATTAAAACACTTGTTCTTCTTACTTGTTTTTGCTTTGAAATCTTTGTAGGTGCCCATTAGTGGAGAAAACGTGCTATGACCGGTCATCACTGGTTGTCGAACAAAGTTTTGGATATTAGTAAATTTAGTTTCGGATTTGTTGTCAAATATTTCAGTCAAAAAACTGACTTCATTCGCATTTTCTGTCTGACTTTATTTTTGAAATTCAGTAAAGTATAATGTGAAGAACGTTATATCCCCTATTCACACTTTTGTAAATATCCCGGTCCTGCTTAAAAACACACTACGTTTCCTAATCAGAGCCGGGATATTTTCAAAAGTGTGAATAAGGGATATCCTATATTCCTATAATCCTAATTTTATTCGGCGGAAAACTTATTCTGATTTGCTTGACACTACTTAAAAACAACCATTAAACTGTCAAGTTAAAATTATTTATGAAATATAACTTATAAAACACTCAAACAATACTGATAATGCAAGGTCAACTTCGAACGTTTTTAAGACTTTTATTTTCATTACACCAAAGTTCGAATAAAATCACGTGACGAAATAATTCAAAAATACGGTTTATTATATGTCATAAATTAATCCTTATTTCTCAAAAAATAAGATCACGTGACGTTTTTGGAAAATATAATTATGTTCAAAACTCTTTAATTAGGTGTTTATTGGTCCAAAATCTTTTTCAGCGTAATTTGATCACTTTTTGTTTACTTGAACCAAAACCTTATTTCCTGATTTGAAGGTCACGTAATCGTTTTTGAACTTTGATGTAATGGAAAAAAAGTCTTAAAAACTTTTCAAGGACCACTTCCCTTTTTTCAAACATAGATTTTAGTAATTTTTGAAAAAAACAGTACTACTTTTACCAACCTTTTCCTTAATATACGGTCACGTGATCATTTGGGGCTTAAGTGTGATGAGGAAAAAATCTTGGAATTTTTTTGATCCCGTTCAAAGGCTTTTTTTGATGATTTAATTTTTTTTCCAAAAAAAAGTACTGTATACAGTAAAAATTTTCGAAAAAAACGCACAAACGTCAATTATCCAAAAAGTCGATTGATCACTTTGTAAATCGATGGCTCCACGGAGGCTCCAAAGAACCACTACGGTAGTGTAACCCGTGTGAGCACAAGAAAAAAATAGTCGCGCAAGCACGAGCATCTTTATATAGCTACGTTCAAGCGCCTATTACAGAAAGGCCAAGGTAGTTAGAGTTTCGATTTTTTTTGCTAAGGAGTTCAAACGATTTTTTTTTGCATTCCGATATTTATTATTCTAGAATTTTGATTTTATTCTAGAAAATTTACTGATAAGAGCAAGGGTACAGCATATCAGGTGATACAAGCTCACAGTGGTGTTCACAAATTTTTTGGTATTGGAAGGAATGCACAGGATCTGACCTTGTTCTCGTTTTTCTTCTTGATTTGTTATATAGATCAATTCGAAAAATTATTTTAAATAGGTCTAAAATTGATGAGAAAAAATCACAATTTTTTCATAAAAAAAGGGTTATTTTCCCCTATAAAAGCAGATGAGTACACTTCTTGACATTTTTCTGGGTCGATTACTAATCAAGTGACTCTGTGGACAATATTTAATTGCTCGAATTAATTTTTTTAATAATAAAATATATTTCGTGAAATACTTAAAATTGAAATTTTGAAATATCACTTTTGAAAAAAAAATATCTGTTCCTGTATACCAAATACTTTGTTTTGAGTGTCAACCATGGTCAAAACACTTTTCCTAAAAACTGGCTATTTTCAAATTTTAATTGACGCAATCAGGTCGCATTTAATTCTTTAGAGGTAAAGATTGGAAAAAAATCAAACCCTCCGTAAAATTTGAACAAATTTCCAAAATAAATAAGTCACTTTTTTGAAATCCTTGCAAAATCTTTATAATGTATTCGAAGGAGACAATTCTACGATGGTTTTTTTGCATATTTTAGATGATTTTTAAATATGGGCAGTCCCTATATATAGGTGTTGTGCTCACACGGGTTAAGAGACTGGGCGTCGCTAATTTGGGGTTTTGCTATGCCCAATGGGATTTGGCATTGCCCATTCCCGACAAACTGGCCGAGGTAGTGATTCAAAAACTTTTGTAGCGTGAAGAACAACTCTTCAAGATCATTTTTAAAAGTACAATAATCTGATACTATGCCACCTTCGCAAACACAGAGACTTCAAAATAGACCTCTAAAATCAGACTAAAAAACTATCTCTTGTCGCAACTTTTCTCGATTTTTATTCAGAGGCAATACCAATCTTTGATCGTGGCTTTTTTCGAATTCTTTTAATTTTTCTTGGACGCAAAAACGAAAAAACGAGTTTTCGAATTTTTGAAAAACGGGTTTAACCCCCTGACTCATTTGAGTATTGATATCCCCCATTTTGGTGCTAAATTTGACTCGCAGACTGCAAAAAAAAAGTCATGCCATATTTAAAAAAATTCTAAATTTAAAAAATAAATAAAGATCCTTCTGTCGATATTGCGTCCGAGAAAATATATAAAAAGTTCGAAAAAAGCTACGATCAAAGATTGGTATTGCCGCTCTGATATAAAAATCGAGAAAGTTGCGACATGAGATAGATTTTTAGTCTGATTTCAGGGACTATTTTGAAGTCTCTTTGTTTTTAGGTGGCATAGTAACAGATTATTGTAGTTTTAAAAATGATTTCGAAGAGTTGTTCTTCAAGCCACAAAAGTTTTTAAATCATTACCCATGCCTGTTTGTCAAGAATCGGCATATCAAAACCTCAAATCTGCGACGCCAACTCTCTTAAAGGGGTAGTGGTCGCTGGAATTGAATTTTCTCGATAAAATCTTGGCCAACTAGGGCTTTGAGGATATTATTGAGAATATCCAGTTTGTAGATCTAGCCTTTAGCTTGCGTGAGAAATATGTCAAAACTTTTTTGTATGCACACACTCCCTAAAACATAAGCGACACAAAAGCACCCAAGCCAAAATGGTAAAAATATCTCCTCCCACGTTTTTTGTCGAAATTATCTGAAATTTTGACATAACTTGTGAAAGTGTTAGGTCAAACTTAATCTCGGTCAAAATTTCTGATTTCGCTCTATTTTTTCTAAAATATGCAGAAAACCACCGTTTTTTGGCAATTATCTCCTCCTAGGAAGTTTTTTCAAATTCATTCATTTTTGTTTCTAAGCTGGCTTATACAAATAAGAACCATAAACGCGGTCATTTTTTTGGAATTCAACCTTAAACTCGAAATATGATTTTTTAAGGACCCACGAAAAAATTTTCGAAACAAGTGCTTCGATTTTTTGAAGTTTTAGTGGTTAAATTAAACCAAACGTTATTTTTGAACTTCATTTTGAAGAAAATTATTAGAAAAAACACGAAAATTTCGAAATTTGTTTTTGATGATTTGGTCGGTAGTGCACTTTGTTACACCTCGGGTCATTTTGGAGCATTTATATTGCCCCTAAGGCCTCATAAAACCAGCGACCAGTACCCCCTTAAGTGTATAATGTCAAAAATTTTCCTTTATTTGTTTCATTTTGATAGGAATCCACGTCTTCATAACGAGATCAACTTGGTGCACCATTCTTTTATAACCGTCCATCATGCTCCAAATTTCTACTGTACGGCTGGATCCTCTGATGAATAATCCAGTTAAATACGTCGAATCAGTTTTATCTTCTCCAACGTAGATAACATTGTAGTAATTGCTTCCAGGAGCATCATCAACCCAGATTGAAAGGGATATTTCATATTCAGGAAAAAGTATTGGGAAATAATGGATTTGCGTTTCTGTTTGGATCACCGATCTTGCCACTAATAAAATATTAAGGGTATGGTGGTTCCTACATTTTATACAGTTATTATGTCATAAAAATGCACCAAATCAGTCGTTGATGTTTTAAAAGCACAAAAAAACCCAAATAAGAACAAAAAAAATTTCGAAAATTTTGCGTTTTTTCGATTTTTTTCTAAGTATTTTTCTAAAAATTATGTTCAAAAATAACGTTTGTGTCAATTTGACCACTAAAACTTCGAAATATTGGGTTGACGTAAGCCAACTTTCTCTTCAGTGTTTCCTCAGCTTTCTTTTGAGCCTACTTTCGAAAAAATCGAAGCACATTTTTTTTCGGAAATTTTTTCACGTGACCTTGAAAAATTCATATTTTTTGTTTTGGGTCGAANCCGGTATTTTGGACCGGTTTTTTACGTATTCTAGAATAAATATAGCACTTATCGACAAAAGCGCTCCTACAAAGTTTTGTATACTAATTATACAGGTTATGTTAAAATTTAGGTTTATTTCAAAATATAACCTCAGAGGAGTAGGAATTTCCGTTTTGGCTTAGGTGGCTCTTGTGCCGCTTATGTGTGAAGGAGTGTGGTCATACAAAAAAGTTTTGGCAAATTTTTTTCGCAAGTTGAAGGCTAGTTCTACAAACTGGGTAATCTGAATTATATCCTCAAGGCCCTGTTCGGCTAATATTTTATCGAGAATATGTCAAATTAGGAACCACCATACCCTTAAGTTGGATAAAGTTGTAAATGGAGTTCCCATGAAAAATGTTGTTTTATAATTTTAAAAGATACTCTGAGTCATACTCAGCTATGTTCAGACCGGTACTATACGAAAATTGGTCGTATACAAAATTTCTTCGTCTGGTCAAGCCGAGCCAAGCCAGAAAAATACCTCTGGTTTGCCAAGGTCTGATTGAAAGTATAAACAATAAAGGTTTTTTATCAATTAACAATCAATTGGAAAATACCTGATGCTATTTCACAAATGTACTCATTACTGCCAATGCAGTTTCTATCATTCCATCGAAAAATCGGGTGGTTTTCGGCACAATTTTCTGAATTTCCGGAGTTATCTGGTTGGTTTTGTCCCCAGTAGGTAAAAGGAGTATTCTCTCCAGAAACCCATTTGAATTGATCAAAGGAGTCTCGCTGATAGCCGAGCCAAATTCGTTCAGTTGTCATTGAATTAATTTCATCTTGCACAGCCTGAGTTCTGATAGTCACCAAATTGGCGTCTAAATACGCGCATGCTTTCTGAGCAGTTTCCCAGTCTGTTTTTATGTCGAATTTCCTCAAGCAAAAGTAGCGATCTGATGATGAAAGATTGAATCTTTCGGGGCATATCCTCTGAGTGTGTCCTCTGAGTTCAGGCCCAAACTGCTTGGCTGGCTCTACAGAATTACATTAGTATTAATAAACCAGTATTTAGAGCAATGCTTTATTCATAAAATACAAAAAAATTTGATAAATTTTTTCACTAACGTAGCTTCTTTAACTGGGCCACTAAATGAGTAACTGTTTTGCATCAAAAGTTCCCCATCCGATTCGAAATCTTGACGAAAGTTGGGGAAAGTAAAAATTTTTCTAATTTATAAGGTTGAACAAAAATTTATAGTTTATTGTAGAAGATTACAAATAAATAACTTCAGAAATAATTTTTTAAAATCACTTGTAACCCAGTAAAAAATTAACAACTGTCTTTGAAATTGCCAATTTAACTCGTAGACTTTAGACATGAATCTGTACCCAGACTCGATTTCCGGCAACTAGTGACCATTCTATAGATCGAGCCATATAAGCAAAGTTTCATTATTAACATACATTTTTCAATAGCTTAAAATAATATTCAGCCAATTTGCAATAAAATTAAAATAAAAATAAAAAAATTCCGATGAACAAAAAGGCATTTAATGGGGATGAGAAAAAAAAATCGCGAAAATGTACCCCAGTGACGGGCAGCAGTGCAATAATCATACGAATTCAAACGTTTATTTATATTTTGAACTACTGTTAAGTTAACTTCAAAGGGTTTTCTCTAGTTCCATTTAACAATTATTATATGTTTTCATCAAAATTCTCTNCTACTTTTACCAACCTTATTCCTGAAATATACGGTCACGTGATCATTTTGGGGCTATAGTGTATTGGGAAAAAAGTCTTAGAATTTTTTTCTGATCACGATGAAAGGTTTAATTTTGTGATTTAAAAAATTTTTGCAAAAAATAAGTACTGTAATACAGTAAAAATTTTCAATAAAAAAACGCACAAACGTCATTTCATCTTAAAGTTTATCGATAACTTTATAACTGGTCTTGTCATTAATGTTTAAGCGTCGTAAAATGCGATTTAATGGTGAATGGTCACTACTTGCCGGAAATCGAGTCTACGAGTTAAGCTTGGAATTTTTATATTTTCGATAAAAATCTCAAGAAAAATTTCAAACTTTTTAATGCGCAAAATATTTTTCATAATTTTCGAAAAATGCTGTTTATTGGAAAACGGGACGTAATTTTATTCCAAAACTTTTTCTGGGTCCCTTTCAGCACAGACATTAAAAGTGCTCCTTAAATCAATTGAATCTAAGTTAGTAGATTTTTTCCAAGATAGATTTTTTCTAAGTTAGTAGATATAAGTCCAAGTGTCGAAGACAAAACGTTTTCAGAGAGTTTAAATGTCTTGAGAAATTCAATTAATCGGATGAAAATCTGTAGATAATTCTCTAGGGATCGGAAAAAACAAACGTTTACCTGGATTTTCTTTTTGGCATGCAACCAATAATATTAAAAATTGATGCACAATCATATTCTTTGGCTTGAAAAAAACAATTTCGCAGCTTATATAGGCTCAAATCAAACCGAACAAGTTTTTCTGCGGAGCCAGAGGACGCAGATTTAACCCTCAAATCTTAACGTTCAACTTTGGAGGCGTACTTTATAGTGTTGTGAGAGCGGGCGTAACTTAAAGTATGGTTGTGGTACATTTTCGGATCCCCCAGTGTTTTGACTACTAACTACTACCCTACCAATGTTATGATTGTACAATTCTGGCAATTTCTTATCTGAAGCTCGTTATTTGTGCCACCTAGTTTACATTAGATGAAACCAACTAGATTAAGGTAGGAACGGCCAAATAAATTTAGGGTTTGAATCTTGAAAATTTTGTTGGAAATAGCCCTTGACGAGAGGTTTTCAATGAGCTAATAAAATTTTTTTAAAATCACCAGGAACCTTCTCAAATTTCAAAAAACAATTTTTATGCATATTTCATACTATTTATATTATTGTTTTTAATTTAGTATTGTAATATCTGCTTTGGTGCAGTGGTTTGACGTTCGGCTGATAACACGGCGGTCCGATGTTCAATTCTCTTCGATCTTCTCTTTTTTTTGAAACATTAAATAGCAGATAAGGAGCGGTTCGCAATGCTGATTTTTGAAATATTGATACTAAAGAAAACTTTCGGGTGGAACTACTAATTGAAAGGTCGATCCTTCATTCCAGGTTGTTAAAGGGATGGCTTTTGCGTGGATTTNTTTTTATTTTTACATGATTAAGGGTCCTAAATTGCGATTAAAGGCCATTGCACCACGGATGGTGCAAAAGACACTACAGGAGTTAACTGACCACCTTAACTTGACCTTAACTTGACCACCTCGACAAAAACAGCGGGGTGATTAAGTTTCTGTTACATATTACTTTATATCCTTCAAATCTTTTAAAAATTAAAGTTTTAAAAATATCGAAAATAAGATCTATCAATGTTTACGGAGTATATAATATACTGTATATTTGAACTCGTTCAGCTAGTATCTAGGATACCAATAATTGTCAATTTGTCAATTAAAATACAATACATAGGAGATCGTAGGTGGCAAAAATAAAAACTATTATTTTTCATTTCGCTTATAATTACGGCTTACAACTAAAACAGATTTATTATCAGGTTCTATCGAGAAATGAGGTCGTGTACCTGAATTTGGCGACCATGAAAGGGACCAATATTAACAAAGATAATACGGAAGATATGCAACTAATACCCACAATTCCGTCAAATTCGAAAAAAAGGAAAAAAATTAAAAAATGATCGTAGACAAAAAATTTTGGCGAAAGTGAGAGCATAAAATTTTTCTTAGTGACTGAAAATGATCTTCGGCAAAGTAGTTTAAATAAATAAAAAACAATATTGATGCCTTTTTGAGTGAATTGCAACTTGCAGGACGATTGGAAATAAGGAATTTCAAAAGTGAAAAATGTGTAACGATGTTTTTGACCCATCTTGTAAAGATTTTTTTTCTGGTCATTTTAACGTAGGATTTTTTTCGTTTTTTAATTGGGACTTGTATCGACTGTTTTTTTCTGGCCATCTGAACCTGATAGAGCTGTTCTTCGATTTTTGAACTAAAGAAGGCTTGTTAAGTTATATTATAGAAATTATATCCTTTATCCAACCGAAGTCCACGGTGAAAACGTTTCTGACCTCAGGGCTGGAGTTCGAATCNCAGTGGACCCATCCAATCGCACAACTCGTCTCGTTATATGAAGCGGGACAAGAGACAACACCCCTATTAGTATTCTTTACACAATGACTAAAACAAAATCAGTGGGGTCCACTGAGATTCAAACTCCAGCCCTGAATTCAGAAACGTTTTTACCATGGACTTAGGTTGGATTAAAAATATAAGGTATAAAAATTTGAAAAAAAAAACAGAAAAATTTTGAAAATCCGAAAATGTTTTGCTCTCTAGTGCCCCATCAACATTATTAAATAACATTTACCTGTAGTTATATGGTAAAACTGGTTATGGTAAAACTTTGGTGAATGTGAAAATAGTTTGTGATGTAACATGTGAAAAAATTACAGTTTGAAATTACAGTTTTGACAAATAACAGTTTTCGCCATTTTCGAGGCACTTTTGGGGTATAAATTGAAAAGGCAAAATAACTTTTTGTTGCATATTTTCGTTCTCTAACTTATATCAAAGAATCAAAGTTTTTTTAAATAAGATTACAAAAATATAAGTTTTAAGGGGGTACCCCTCGTGGGAAATGCCGTTTTCATGGTTTTTGAGGGCGAATATCTGAGAAACTATATATTGTGATACCTAATTGTTTAGCCTGGTAGATAAATTGAACCTAAATCACACATCCCAAATCATAATCAAGGATCACTGATTGCTCGACCAATCAGGAACGAGCGTCAAAGTAGAGTTATATTTTGTAGCAAAAATTTTTTTTTTCGATTTTATGAACCACAAAAAACGCACACAGGTCTTGTACTATCGTTTTGAAAAATTCAAAGTAAATTCGCTCTAGAAAACGCAAAAACCGATTTTTTGAACTGATTTTAAGAGGCTCGCGGAAAAAGCCTATTTTTTCCTGGATTTTTAGTCACAATATTGGAACATATATAAATAAACAGCTGATGACCCCGCGGAAGGCGTGTACTATCTAAACGCAAATTTCGATGATTTTTTCTCTTTCAAAACTGTACTTCTAATTCCTGAAAATCCATAAATTTTGATTAAAATGCTTAAAATCAAGACAAGATATTTTCAAACTGATTAAAAAGTACTTTCCTAACGNAATAAAATTCTGAAATGTTTTTGTTTGAGCATCGATTCATGAAGAGTACCCCCTTAAGGGAGTGGGTGTCGCTGATTTGGAGTTTTGCTACGCCGATTCTCGACAAACAGGCAGTGGTAATGATTCAAAAACTTTTATAGCTTAAAGAACAGCCCTTCAAGATCATTTTTAAAAGTACAATTATCTGAAACTATGCCACCTACGCAAACACAGAGACTTCAAAATAGACCTCTAAAATCAGACTAAAAAACTATCTCCTCTCGCAACTTTGGAGTTTTTTTCTCGATTTTTTTCAAAGGCATCAAAGTGGCAATACCTTATCTGCGTAAAAACTATCTCTTCTCTGAATTTTAGAGATTAATTTTGGGTTCATAGGTGATATGAAAGCTAGAGACGTTTTTAGAAGATGATCGTGGTTGTTTGTCATAAATTTTTATTCGGCTTGATTCTGGAGGCATATGAAGTTTTTTTGAGATCACTATGTAACAATCTGGTAATTTTCACATTATTTTTATGCAGGAAAAATAAGTTATGACTCATAACTTATGAGCCTCTCAAAAAGCATTTCCAGCCGATACAACCCCCTTAAATGCCCATTTTATTGATGCATCAAATTTTGGGCACTAAATTCTGTAAATCAATCTACCAGGTCTCTACTAGGTCCTCAAGCTATTATCTTGGACTAAACTGACGTAGTTAACACACGTATTTACATCAAACTTGATAATCTTTAACCAATATCACATATTTGAAGGGATTAAATTATATTTTTTTAGAGATATAAAGGAATGAAAGTTTAATTTTTGGTTAGCATGCCAATTTGTACGTATAGTACGGAGCTACAGGAAGCTCTAGAACATAATGATGATTCAGAACTGGGAAAATTATTATTTGGTAACTCCTGGGAATCTCATCTGTTTGGATATCGTTTGAATATGAATAAACAGGGAAAATACAGTATAACAAGTACGCCTTTGATTGAAATTATAGGTGCTGGTTTGAAATTATATAATCCAAATGCATCTGATAAAGTCTATCAAGGCAGTGGTTGTAGATATTTAAAGGTTCCAAATAATCTTTCGTATCTACCTAATCTGTAGAGAATTTTTGACTGAGTTCACTTAATACTGCTCAAAAGATTTAAAATCAACTTTTTATTGTGTTCTGTTTATTTCTACTACAGCTGAGTTGGGGACTCCAACTTGGGGTGTTACGTAAATTCATAGATTCATTCATTATGGCCCATAGACTATGGGATATGCGTAGGCGGATGGGAGCAACTGTATTTAGCTTGGCTGTTCGAAAATAATTACCAGAAATTTTTTATATCAAAAGTTTTGAAATTAAAAGCTGCGTATAATAACTTTTAGTTGAACGTCGTTAACTTTTAGTTTCTCCAATAAACGAGAAACTAATTCTGACGAGACGATTTGAAATAAGAAATTTCAAAACTCAAAAATCGGTTTGGATGTTTTTAAGCTATCTTGTAGAGAATTTTTTTCTGGTCATTTTAAGACTTAGGATTTTTACAGGTAGTCCCCAACCCGGCTCTGGGGTAGCCTTATGCAAAGCTTTTTTTTGACCAGTGAAAATTAAGCGTTTTTCGGTTACCAGTTTTTTTGCTTGAGGGTCGGCGACCAATATTTGACCTCGAATAACCCGTCAAAGTTCAAGGTCAATTTCAAGGATCGACTTTCTGATGAACGTATTAGAAACTATGGGTAAATTATATACCGAAAGGTCGCTAGAGTGCAAAAACTGGTCAACACTCAAGGTCAATTTTAAGTCCAGTTTTGGCTCTCTAGCAACCTAACGGTATATAATTTACCCATAGTTTTTAATACGCTCATGAGAAAGTTGACTCTTCCGGTTCTTTTGAGGGTACTTGCAAGTCTATCCGATGAACTTGAAATTGACCTTGAACTTTGACGGGTTATTTGAAGTCAAATATTGGTCAAAAAAATAGGTAACCAAAAAACGCTTAATTTTCACTAGTCAAAAAATCAGCCTTCTAGCTTTGCATAAGGCTGCCCCAGAGCCGGGTTGGGGACTACCTGTAAAAATCCTAAGTGTTAAAATGACCAGAAAAAAATTCTCTACAAGATAGCTTAAAAACATCAAAACCCATTTTTGAGTTTTGAAATTTCTTATGTCAAATCGTCACGATCCATTTCACAACCTNGCTAAGTTGCGGCTCTACGCTTTTTGAAACGTAGGTTGTGAAATGGATCGTGACGATTTGACATAAGAAATTTCAAAACTCAAAAATGGGTTTGGATGTTTTTAACCTATCTTGTAGAGAATTTTTTTCTGGTCATTTTAACACTTAGGATTTTTACAGGTAGTCCCCAACCCGGCTCTGGGGCAGCCTTATGCAAAGCTAGAAGGCTGATTTTTTGACTAGTGAAAATTAAGCGTTTTTTGGTTACCTATTTTTTTGACCAATATTTGACTTCAAATAACCCGTCAAAGTTCAAGGTCAATTTCAAGGATCGACTTTCTGATGAACGTATTAGAAACTATGGGTAAATTATATACCATAAGGTCGCTAGAGTGCAAAAACTGGTCAATACTCAAGGTCAATCTTAAGTCCAGTTTTGGCTCTCTAGCAACCTAACCGTATATAATTTACCCATAGTTTATAATACGCTCATGAGAATTGAAATTGACCTTGAACTTTGACGGGTTATTTGAAGTCAAATATTGGTCAAAAAAATAGGTAACCAAAAAACGCTTAATTTTCACTAGTCAAAAAATCAGCCTTCTAGCTTTGCATACGGCTTCTCCAGAGCCGGGTTGGGGACTACCTGTAAAATCTCGGAAAATTGACCGAAAAATCAATTTTTTGTTTGAAAATTTTGGAAGAACAGAAAAAATCCTTTCTTCTTAAAATGACCATAAAAAAATTCTCTACAAGATAGCTTAAAAACATCCAAACCCATTTTTGAGTTTTGAAATTTCTTATGTCAAATCGTCACGATCCATTTCACAACCTACGCTTCAAAAAGCGTAGAGCCGCAACTTAGCTGTAGTTAAATATTCAAAAATAGCTCATACAGATTTTTAATCAGGCNAAACAAGTGCAGAAATAACACGAATTTAGGGTTAATTTGAACATTTAAAATTTGAAATATTAAAACCGTCCCCAATTTGGGTATGTAATCTGCAAAAAATTGAATGTTTAAACAAAATTCTCTAGTAAAATGCACTCTTAAATTTTTGTGGACCGATTTATTTCTCTCTTCTTTCTGTCGCCTACGCCATTCTTATGTTATCCTTATTTCGGAAGTTTGGACTCTAGAACTTGCTCTATTGTAAACCGGAGGCCATTTAAAATGCAATAAAAGTCTTAGAAATTCGTGACGATTTTTTTTAAGGGGTCTTCCACGTGATTTGAGTACTTTTTAGAAAAAAACTTGTACAAGTAATGTTGAAAAAGTACTCAAATTACCGTCAAATAAAAATTTTCAGGGGTCAACTTCCAGGTTCAACTTCCAAACGTTTTTAAGACTTTTTTCACATTACACCCAAAGTCCGAATAAAAATCACGTGACGAAATAATCCAAAAATAAGGTTTGGAATATGTCATAAATTAATCCTTATTTCTCGAAAAATAAGATCACGTGACGTTTTGGAGAATATTATTATGTTCAAAACTTGAATTAGTGTTAATTGGCCAAATAAATTTTCGGCGTAATTTAATCACTATTTGTTTACTTGAACCAAAACCTTATTTCCTAATTGGAAGTACGTGATCGTTTTGGACTTTGGTGTAACGAGAAAAAAGTCTTGGAATTTTTTTCTGATCCCGCGCAAACGGCTTTTTTTGATGATTTAATATTTTTGCAAAAATAAGTACTGTAATACAGTAAAAAATTTCGAAAAAAACGCACAAACGTCAATTATCCAAATAGTTGATCTATCACTTTGAAAATTTTGATTTTTACATGATTAAGGTCCTAAATTGAGATTAAAGGCCATTGCCACCACGGATGGTGCAAAAGACACTACGGAGTTAACTGACCACCTCGACAAAACAGCGGGGTGATTAAGTTTCTGTTACATATCACTTTATATCCTTCAAATCTTTTAAAAATTAAAGCTTTAAAAATATCGAAAATAAGATCTATCAAGGTTTAGGAGTATATAATAACTGTATATTTAACTTGTTCGCTAATCTAGGATACAATAATGTCAAATTTTCAATTAAAATACAATACATAGGAGCATCGTAGACCACGACGTAGGTGGCAAAAATAAAAACTATTATTTTTCATTTCGCTATAAATTACGGCTACAACTAAAACAGATTATTATCAAGGTTCTATCAGAAATGAGGTCCGTGTACTGAATTTGGCGACCATGAAAGGACCAATATTAACAAAGATAATACGGAAGATATGCAACTAATACCCACAATACCGTCAAATTCGAAAAAAAGGAAAAAATTAAAAAATGATCGTAGACAAAAAGTTTGGCGGAAAGTGAGAGCAATAAAATTTTTCTTAGTGACGAGAATGACCTTCGGCAAAGTAGTTTAAATAAATAAAAAAATATTGATGCCTTTTTGAGTGAATTGCAACTTGCAGGACGATTGGAAAAGGAATTTCAAAAAGTGAAAAAGTGGTAACGATGTTTTTGACCCATCTTGTAAAGATTTTTTTCTGGTCATTTTAAGACGTAGGATTTTTTTCGTTTTCTTTTTAATTGGGACTTGTATCGACTGTTTTCTGGCCATCACTGAACTGATAGAGCTGTTCTTCGAAATTTTTGAACTAAAAGACGGCTTTTAAGTTATATTATAGAAATTTATATCCTTTATCCACGAAGTCCACGTGAAAACGGTTTCGACCTCAGGGCAGGAGTTCGAATCCCAGTGGATTCATCCAATCGCACAACTCGTCTCGTTATATGAAGCGGGACAAGAGACAACACCCTTTAGTATTCCTTACACAATGAACTAAAACAAAATCAGTGGGTCCACTGAGATTCAAACTCCAGCCCTGGAATTCAGAAACGTTTTTACCATGGACTTAGGTTGGATTAAAAATATAAGGTAAAAAAATTTGAAAACAAAAAAAAAAAAAAATTTTGAAAATCCGAAATGTTTTGCTCTCTAGTGCCCATCAACATTATTAAATATCATTTACCTGTAGTTATATGGTAAAACTTTGGTGAATGTTGAAAATAGTTTTGTGATGTAACATGTGAAAAAAATTACAGTTTGAAAAAATTACAGTTTTTGACAAATGACAGTTTTCGCCCATTTTCGAGGCACTTTTGAGGGTATAAATTGAAAAGGCAAAATAACTTTTTGTGCTGCATATTTCGATTCTCTAACTATATCAAAGAATCAAGTTTTTTGAAATAAGATTACAAAAATATAAGTTTTAAAGGCCGGTACCCCTCGTGGGAAATGCCCGTTTTCATGGTTTTTGAGGGCAAATATCTGAGAAACTATACATGTGATACCTAATTTTTAGCCTGGTAGATAAATTGAACCTAAATCAACACCATCCAAATCATAATCAAGGATCACTGATTGCCTGACCAATCAGGAACGAGCGTCAAAGTAGAGTTATATTTTGGTAGCAAAAAGCCAATTTTTTCGTGAGTTTTGGGGGTAGAAATTTTTTTTTTTAGATTTTATTGAACCACAAAAACGCACCAGCGTCTTGTACTATCGTTTTGAAAAATTCAAAGTAAATTCGCTCTAGAAAAACGCAAAACCGCATTTTTTGAACTGATTTTAAGAGGCTCGCGGAAAAGCCTATTATTTCCTGGATTTTTAGTCACAATATTGGAACATATATAAATAAACAGACTGATGACCCCGCGGAGAGCGTGTACTATCTAAACCCAAATTTCGATGATTTTTTCTTTTTCAAAACCTGTACTTTCTAATCTCCTGAAAATCATAAATTTGATTAAAATGCTTAAAATCAAGACAAGATATTTTCAAACTGCATTAAAAAGTACTTTCCTAACGCTGTATATTAGGTTGAAAATACCACCAACTTAGTTTAAAATTATCCATATTTTCCGAAAAAAACTACAAGAATAATTCTGAGATGTTTTTGTTTGAGCATCGAGATTCATGAAGGGTACCCCCTTAAGGGAGGGGTGTCGCTGATTTGGAGTTTTGCTACGCGATTCTCGACAAACAGCAGCGATAATGATTCAAAAACTTTTTAGCTTAAAAGACAACCTTCAAGATCATTTTAAAAGTACAGTTATCTGAACTATCCACCTACGCAACACAGAGACTTCAAAATAGACCTCTAAAATCAGACTAAAAAACTATCTCTCTCGCCACTTTGGAGTTTTTTTCTCGATTTTTTTTAAAGGCATCAAAGCGGCAATACCAATCTTTGTTCATGGCTTTTTTCGACCTTTTTATTTTCTTGACGCAATAAGAAAAACGAGTTTTCGAATTTTTGAACAACTGGGTTTTAGGGGCGCGTAAAAAACTATCTCTTCTCTGAATTTAGAGATAAAATTTTGGTTTCATAGTGATATTGAAAGCAGATGATCGTGGTTGTTTGTCATAAATTTTTATTAGGCTGGATTCTGGAGGCATTATGAAGTTTTTTTGAGATCACTATGTAACAATCTGGGTAATTGTCACATATTTTTATGCAGGAAAAATAAGTTTATGACTCTCATAACTTATGAGCCTCTCAAAAAGCCTTCCAGCCGATACAACCCCTTTAAAGCCCATTTTATTGATGCATCAAATTTGGGCACTAAATTCTGTAAAATCAATCTACCAGGTCTCTACTAGTCCTCAGAGCTATTATCTTGGACTAAACTGACGCTAGTTAACACACGGTATTTACATTCAAACTTTGTATCTTTAACCCATATCACATATTTGAAGTGGATTAAATTATATTTTTTAGAATATAAATGAATGAAAGTTTAATTTTTGGTTAGAATGGCCAATTTAGTTTATATTACGGAGCTACCAGGAACTCTAGAAAACATAATGCATGATCAGAACTGGAAATATTATTTTGGTTAACTCCTGGGGAAATCTCATCTGTTTGATATCGTTGAAATGAATAAACAGGGAGAAATACAGCATAACAAGACGGCCTTTGTATTGAAATATAGGTGCTGGTTTGAAACTACTATAATCCAAATGCATTCTGATAAAAGCTATTCAAGGCAGTGTTGTAGATATTTTAAAGGCTTCAAATAATCGTTTTCTATCACCTAATCGTAAGAATGTTGAACTGAGTTCACTTAATACTGCTCAATAAATTTGAAAATCAACTTTTATTGTGTTCTGTTTTTTCTTACTACAGCTGAGTGGGGACTTCAACTTGGGGTGTTAGCGTAAATTCATAATCATTCATTATGCCCATTAGACTATGGGATATGCGTAGGGGATGGGAAGCAACTGTATTTAGCTTGCGTTTCGAAAATAATTACCAGAAATTTTTTATATCAAAATTTTGAAATTAAAAGCTGCGTTATATAACTTTAGTTGAACGAACGTTAACTTTAGTTTCTCCAATAAACAGAACTAATTTCTGACGAGACGATTTGAAATAAGAAATTTCAAAACTCAAAAATCGGTTTGGATGTTTTTAAGCTTCTTGTAGAGAATTTTTTTCTGGTCATTTAAGAGACCTAGGATTTTTACAGGTAGTCCCAACCCGGCTCTGGGGTAGCCTTATGCAAAGCTTTTTTTTGACCAGGTGAAATTAAGCGTTTTCGGTTACCAGTTTTTTGCTTGAGGGTCGGCGACCATATTTGACCTCGAATAACCCGTCAAAGTTCAAGGTCAATTTCAAGGATCACTTTCTGATGAACGTATTAGAAACTATGGGTAAATTTATTACCGAAAGGTCGCTAGACGTGCAAAAACTGGGTCAACTCCAAGGTCATTTTAAGTCCAGTTTTGGCTCTTCTAGCAACCTAACGTATATAATTTACCCATAGTTTTTAATACGCTCATGAGAAAGTTGACTCTTCCGGTTCTTTTGAGGGTACTTGCAAGTCTATCCGATGAACTTGAATTGACCTTGAACTTGACGGGTTATTTGAAGTCAAATATTGGTCAAAAAATAGGTAACCAAAAAACGCTTAATTTTCACTAGTCAGAAAATCAGCCTTCTAGCTTTGCATACGGCTTCTCCAGAGCGGGTTGGGGGACTACCTGTAAAATCTCGGAAAATTGACGAAAAATCAATTTTTGTTTGAAAATTTTTGAAGAACAAAAAAAATCCTTCGTCTTAAAATGACCAGAAAAAAATTCTCTACAAGTAGCTAAAAACATCAAAACCCATTTTGAGTTTTGAAATTTCTTATTCAAATCGTCACGATCCATTTCACAACCTACGCTTTCAAAAAGCGTAGAGCCGCAACTTAGCTGTAGTTAAATATTCAAAAATAGCCATACCAGATTTTTTAATCAGGCTATTTCATTAATTTGAAGTATCACTAATGCTTAGGGACATTATTTGATTACTTTGCATTATGTCCATAATATGGACCATATTTATGGTTTTTTTATTACAAAATATGAGAATAAAGCTTTTTAGTGAACCTCTCACAAATTGTGAGTCACAATAGCTGTTTGGACCAGCTACAGGCAACAAATTTAAAGAGAATTAAGCTACACAAGAATTTCACAGCTATCAATCTACTTGAATTATAAAAATACTAAACGCAATTTATGACCGTAGGTTGCATTATTTTCAAAATTTTACTGGTGATGTACAATGTAATTCAAACTTGTTCATATGATATGTTACATATCGCAAAGACATTTGAGTGATTTACTAGTCCAGATTTTTAGAAAACTGCACTCTAAAACTTAAAACCAGCCCTGATATTGACTGATATTAAATTTTTGTGATTTTTTCATTTAAGAATTTTATACTAAAAATCAAATCAAACAATTTAAATTCAACTCAAAGTGAAGCAATTGTTTGGGGAAAACCATAGAAAAGTGTTTGAGAAGTTCGGGAATCGAACCCAGGTAACGAGATCATCATCGAGTCGCGCTAACCACTACGCCAACTGCTCATATATCTGACTAGAATATGTTGATTATGACGCAAAACCTTTCGCGCCAACACAATTTGAATCCACAGTGTAGCTTTCTAAGCAAAAATATAGGGATGTTACCTAACTAATACAAATTACCTTACTGGTATAACTTCTTGGGTCGATTTTTTACCAGTTAGGGAGCGAGGACTGTATTAAAAATTGACTCCTTAAAATAGGCTTACTTTGAAACCTGTGTATAGAAAGAAATCCTTTACTTGCAGGCATGTTGTTTTATAAGATGATGAAAATAAAGCAAAAATACGATTACGGTTCTTCGCCTTACATTTCTGGTACATTTGATGAGCATGAAGAATCACTAATCAAGCAAATCGCCGAAGTCCACCTTGATTTTTCGCATTTTGACCATATAAAATCGACTGAAATATGGGTTAAATTACATAAAACAACAATGAACCTGGCAGAGCTAACGCCTTTAGACTGGGGATACAAAACATTACTTTTCTTTTGTATAAAGGAGTGGTCGTCGCTAAAAACTGAAAGTTCAAAAGGCAAATCGTTTGACCAAATAATGTTTCCGTCTCATATCTATATTTCGATAAAAAACTTGAACCTTCGAAGAAATTTGCAGGTCACTGATTGCTCGTCCAATCAGAAACGAGGTTATGAAAATGATTAAACTATTTCTTTAAAACGTATCTCTTCCGTGAGTTTTCACGCTATAATAATCATTTTAAGACCTACAACTGTTAAATTTTTGATTAGGCTCCAGCATTATCAAAAACACGCATTTTGAGCTTATTTTTCGGTCTTTATGTTACAACTAAATTTAATGTACAACTTAATCTTTGTCGATAAAGTTTTATCGAAAAAAAATCAAAATGTTTCCTCTCTAGATTTTAAATTACACATTACAAGATTTTTGTTATTTTTTATGTTTGTTTGTCCATAAATCGTGTTTTAATTTTCCAAAAAATTAGAAATTTTAACTTATCCCGAGTCGGATTCCCGACAAATTTTTGAAACCACCAAAATTAAGAAAAATTTGTTCTTCAGACTGAAGACTTCAGTCTCATTTGGCATCGACCACCTCCTTAAACTCCTTAAAAGCGCATAATAAATTAAATGCACTGCGCAATCGATGTCAGTTGTTTATCTTGAAATAAAACTTGGCATCTGGCTAGCGCTGAGTCGAAACCGCCTTTTAACCGTGGTTAACTGTATCCTTTTTAAGATATTATCAAATTAAATCCGATTTCTGCCATTGTCGAAAGTTGCGCAGATGAAATTTACGAACATCCTTTTGTGAAACAATATATTGCGTTAAAATTTAATAGAAATTTTCTTCTAGTCAGTATTATTGGCAATTTGGTGATTTATTGTGCCTTGGTGTTTTCGTTGAATATGTTTTCATTTTCGTTGCAACCACCCCATGAAGTTTTTACTAATATACAAGACGATATAATGCTACGACCATTTTGTGAAGGTAAAAATTAAATTATTATTATTAATTATTGCATTAAATTATTAATCGATACCCATTTTCGACTTTCGAAATTCCCTATTTCAAATCGTCCAAATAGATTTCGAAAACATAAATTTTATTACAGAATCATATTGCAGTATCGCGCTCTGATTGGCTACCAAATATTAAAGTAGTCTCACCCTTCATAATCTGAGATTTTTTGATCTTTCAAAATTTTTTGAATGTTTGTTTTTTAATCGTGCCGTTTGAAAATTATAAACATAGCCGTCAATGGTAGTTCCCCAATGGGAAATTCCCATCAGAAATTTCCCTTTTGAAAAATTAAATTATTGGTCAATCACACTGTCTACAACTGAACGCGAAAATTATCTGGAATCGAAAAAATAGCGCGATACACTCCATTTGATATAATACTTAAATAATTGAGAAATATAATTTTTTATTGTGGAAACCATTATTAAGTGAGTTTCTTTTCTTAATAATATAAATTGTAACACAGTGGCCCTGCGGTACTAGCTCATTCAATTTTATGTCGCTCAAAAATCAAAAAATTTTATATTCGAAAATATAAGTTATAATTTCAAAAACATTCAAGAGCGCCACCATTTTCGAGGATTAGACACCCAAATTTCGATAAATTAACAAAAAATTTCGTTAAAAATGTAAATTCAGATAGTAGCTGTATACAATGGCGAGTTGTTACACTTGTTTGTTTATTACTGCGAACGTTGGTCATTGCTTATAAAATGTTTGAAGAGCGAAACTTGTATTTCGATCAATATTTGTTTGTAGACGATTATCATTTATTGGGTTTGACTCATTGGTAAAGGGAAGAAATCTAAAATTAAATATCTTCTATAATTCTTTATTTCTTATAAAAAAAATTCCGACTTCTACAGGGTGTAAGGTTTTTCCCTTCTTTTTTCCAAACTGGTTACACTTGATTTCCACCGTTTTGATTGGTTGAATCTGAGAAAACTCTTCTGACAACCAATCAAAACGGCGGAAATCAAGTGTAACCAGTTTCGAAAAAAGAAGGTAAAAACCTTACACCCTGTATATCTACAACAAGTGGTTTCAGTAAAAACAGGCAAAAATTAACTCTAAGAGAACAAAACGGTAATTTGATGGCTTTTGCTACTTTGAACTGTTTTTTCGAACCTTTATGAGAATAAATAATGGTCACCAAACTACCGATCAAAATGTTCGTCATCGCGTGGTTTTGGCGATAAAATCTCCGCATTTTAATAAAAAACGATAAGATAATCAAAATAAAAAATAAGTATTCTACCAGTAGGTATCAGAAAATTGATAAAAAATAATTTTTCCTGATCAGTGCAAAATTTCACGCAAATAAATAAAATTTGTAACACACAGAGTCTATCTTTTTAGGGTTTTAA
>SCLH01000419.1:99719-109790 GCA_004367855.1 Oikopleura vanhoeffeni | reverse complement strand
CAAGTTGGCGTGTCGTCCTCTGACAGTTAATTCTATGAAATATTTTTTGTTCCGAAATGAAAATCTTTAGATGTCTTCAATAAGCATCACAATTTTGGTATTTCTTCTAACTGGAAACTGGTATTGTGGCCTATGGAGCATTATTCAAGCTTGGTTTTCAATTCCTGGATTCTTGGTGAGATTAGATGGAGGAACAAAAATTATTTTAATTCATCGAATATTTCAAACAGCAATTGGAATCAGCCACATTTTATTATTGTTTATTTGTGGAACCGGTTCAGTTTTTATTCTGATAAATGGAGATGGATTTAGTTTTACATGGCAGCGAATAATTCCGAAAGCATTAGCTATGATTACTGGGGAAATTGATGTAGATAATTTGATAGAAACAGGTTCAGAATAATTTATAGAGAGTAGCTTGTCTTGCTTAAATTTTGAGCTGAACACTTTCATCGAATTGATTTTGAGAAAGTATTTTTGAGGCACATTTTGAATTTCAAACATGCGGAATCCGATTATTTTGCGATCCCTATCTTGAAAAATTCACGTAGACAGATGTTAGCTAATCAGAAAGGATATCAAAGTTACGTATTTTCCTCGAAAAGTAAAAGTAAGTCGAAATTTTTCTAGGATTTTTTTTGAAATAAGATTTTTGTTCAGTTTCACCAATTGATATGAAATAAAACAAAGTATTTCTATCATTTTTTTTGCAACTTAAAAAATGTTGCATTTTAATGTAAATCTAATACATGTATGGCTTTTCTGTCGGAATTATATATAGATTTTTTTTAAAAAAAACTTAAAATTAGCCAAAACATTAGAAATTCAGAATTATCCTTGGAAGCCATTAACAAGCAACTTTTCAAGATACACAGTGTATCACACACCATTTATATTTATTTGATTATTAAGATTTCTTTAAAATCTTAGTTTTTTAGGTTCTTCTGTTTTTGGAAATTTGGAATTCCTGTATTTGATTTTCATCCTTCTGGTTATTTTCTGTTGCAACATTGTCTTAATGAACGTTTTCACTGGTTTAGCTGTCGGAGACGTAGCTACTGTGATGTCAGAGGCCGAACAAATAAAAGCTCGTCATCAAATGAAGGTAAAAATTTATTTAGAAAAAAATGTTATTAGAATTCATCAATCGCAAGCTTTAAAACTAACCAACGCATTAAAAATCTGGCAAGTTTCAGTAATACATAATGACATTATACATTTGATAAACTTATTTTGAATTTTCTACAGAATACCATGTGAAAAATTTTGAGAACAATTTTGAGAACTCTACCGTGCAGTTGATGTTTAATGGTAGATGATATTTTTTTAATATCAGTCATAAGTGATAACTCATCATAAAAAATTGAACAACTTCCCACCGATGAGCGCCCGCTCAAAAAGCGTGGAAATTTTATAATGAAATTTAATCTTTCTGCATTACTAATCAAAGATTCATCACTTTTGAGAGTTAGTTTTGCGTGGTGAATGCTATTAGATGCGCTTTTCGTGGATTGAAAGAAACTCCCATTAAGCGAGAGATCTCATATTAGTATAGTATTAAATTCAATTAAATAAGTAAAACAGGACCAAAAAAGAAAAAATTCAAGTCAAAAAGACATGTTTTTTACCTTATTAAAGGGACCTATTAAAGGGAATTAACCCCTTTACCTTATTAAAGGGAATTAATAGGCTTAAAGATAATCGAACGCGGTCATCGGTTGGTTCAATTACCTACGTAAGAAACATTTAATGTCACAAAAAAAATTTAAGAGCCTATTCACCTCAATTGCATTGTACCAAAATTTGAATTTTTATGTTTTTCAGCTAGTCGCTAATATCCAAAGATACTCCTGGACCAGATCAAAGGATGTTCTCAAGCATGATGATCACACCATCAAGCTCAAAGTGATTGAACAAGAATCATATGGCTTTACAACAAGGATGAAAAACGTCATTGATCGCCATTATAATAGAAAAGCTCAGAGCTATCTTTGTAGAAAATTTAAGATTCTAGAATGGCTGAGCAATCGAAAAAGGTTTGCATTATCTGCCGAAGATTTTTCTCAAAATAAAAGTGAAATTGATAAACGAAGTGCGATTGTTGATGCGAAATTCGAAGTTATCAATAATTCCATGGGAGAAATTCATGAAAAAACTGTAGCATGAACTCTTTTTCTGATTTGTATATCCACGAAATAGAAATAAATTCTATAATTTAACGGTCTAACATTTTTTTACCGAGAATTATCAATTCGAAAAGTTTTGGCGAGGTTTGAGTGCATGCACACAGAATAATAACTTTAAAATTGAACATTCATTTATTCATCAATTAAGTTCACAATAACTGATAACAAATAAATTCTAACACTACTCTGATTTCCAATGAACAATTAAACGAATCTGAACTCAAAAATTTCCGATGAAGCAAAATACTGCAAAATTGAAGTTACAAAAATTTTTCAAGTTTTTATTAATGTTAGTCGAAATCATTTTTGAAAGATAGTGCTGTAAAATTAATAAGATATTGCATGTATAAAGACTGTTTAAGGGAGTACTGGTCGCATTTAGAGACTCGGACATAAAATTTTCTAGATTAACTTTAAAATGTTTTTTCTGAAAATATGGACAAAAATAAGTTGATAAGAAGTCTTTTTATTTTCAATTGTCATGAAAAAAGTATTTTTATCGCGATTTGAGAAAATATTTCTTTCATTTTTTCAAATTTTGGAAATTTCTGGGAATTTGAATCGCTGTTTCCAAAAAAACGAAATACAAAAATGCAAATTGTGGACCTTGGGGCTCTGCCCGTATCCTTAAGGATCGTATTCATACTAGTTTAAGTTTCCTGCCGTCAAAATCCAGGGAGGAGTAGTATTTTCCCCGAGGCACTCAAAATAAGGCCAAAAAACAGTTTTTTGCTCATTAAAGATCCGGATGAAATTTTAATGAGCAAATCNGAAATACTTTCATTTAATGTTATTTTTTGCTGTGATTATTATTCTTCGTGATTTGAGACTATCCTATGTCTATAATTTTAAATAAATAAATTATTTTTGAAAGCAAATCCGATATTCTAGAACTAGTTATTCGATAGTAATGAACTTTTTTTTAATTGCAATCAATTTCTCGTGTGCTGGATGGTCGGATACAAGAAAAATAATACCGAATTTGAGACTGTGGTAGAAAATAACTACACCCACAATCCCCTTAAGTTCAGTATCTTTCGATTGATCAACTACGCACACAAATAAAAAAAGGCGTTTTGAACGATTAAATGAGTTTCATTATTATCAAAATTCACATATTTTTTTGCAGTTTCCCTCAAAAACTTGTATAATTGACGACGAGATACTTGTTCCCCAAATATTTGGTCGAAGACTATCATACATAATTCAGGGAGGGGGGGACACTCGAAAAAAGTTGTACTTCTTGCAATCAAACATTAATACAGGTTCAACTTGAACCGCTGAGGCGTTATGAGTAGGGTCAGTACCGGGAGATTTATCTATAAAACTAAACACCTCCGCACTAATTATTTTAGTTTATTGTATTGGTTGCGACTCGCAACTTGCGAGACATCATAAATTATTTGATTTTCCATCAAAAATGGTATTTATTTAACGTTTCGGCTAAAAGCCATAATCAGAAGTGAGAGAAATATTTTTTTTTGTTGAACAGATATTTCGGAAAGTGCAGTAATTAGTTATTGGCGCGAAAATAGTTTCAACTTTTTGCGCCAAATTAGGTTTTAGATATTCGGGCCTCAGATGGTCAGGCTGACTAGGTCAGCCCTATAAAACTAAAAAATTTTAGTTTATATGATATAAATTATATACCTTTAGGAAGAAGGTTGTTATTTTCTAGTTTGGTCTAGTACATTATGTACGTTAAGTAATACGAATGTACTAGATCAAACTAAAAAATAACGACCCTCTTCCTAAAGGGATATGGTTAAACTTTCTCCAAAAAAATGATTCCAACCATGAAACATCGGCCATCATGAATCATAAGTTATGAATCTGAAGGTTATGAACTTATGACTGTCAAAAAATCTCCAGATTCAGCGTGATAGAAAACAATATATAGTTGAAGCCAAATAATTAATTTTGGCGCATATCGAGGCTTTCCAGACATAGACTGACATCACTCTAGTACTTAAGTAAGTAGGTAGGTAAGTAAGTAGGTCGGACCTAGTAGCCTACTAGTAGTAGGTCCTAAATGAAATTTTTTTAGCTCACAATGTTTGAAGATGACATGTCATGACATTAATAACGTGTTTCAAATACTTAATTGATTTTGGAAACCTCGACGAAAATAAAGAAAATACGGTCCGTGGCCATAGAAATTGAAAGTCGGAATTATGGCCGGTTAAAATTGTTTGCCAAAAACCTTCACCTATACGCCCGATTTCACCTATACGCCCGTTTTCACCTTTACATCAGGAAAATATGGTGGTCAGTGAATTTTTGGTTATTTTTTTGTTAAATTTTTTCGTCAAAAATGCGAGGAGAGTGCCTGTTTTGGGAACCTCAGAAATTCCTTTAAATAATTGACTAACACAGTAATTCTAATAGAGCTTACAGAATGTATTAATTTGATTGTATTGCAGAAAATATATTAAAAATTTTTTTTAATAAAAATGAATTCCAAAATGATTTTTAAAACAAAACGGATCACTCAAAAAATCTATCATTTATCCGTCACAAAGAAAATTGTTAGAAATACGCCAAAAAAACTCCTAAATATACTGGGACCGTTATAATCAAAGCATTTTATGCGGGAACTCAGTGAAGTATTACAGTGACCAAAGAAATAAATAGTAAAAAAATTGCATGTGAAATAATTGATGGGAAATTACTTGAACAAAAATTGTGTGAAGATTTTCAAGACAAATCGACTGAACTAGATAAATAAAATTAAAAGTTAAGACTACAAATGAATTTAATAGTTTTTAATTTATAAAAATATTCCAATATGCCTATTTTTTTTGCTTTTGGGAAATGCCTATCTTTTGCCTAGAAAAGTTTGAAAAAAAACGTCTATCTTTTGCTTTCACCTATACGCCCAACGTCTGGAAAAAATAATTTTTATTTTAAGATGCGTGGGTTTTTGCGGGGGCTTACGTAGGTTTTTGCGTGAGCTTCACCTGTATCCATTATGATGCCCGAGTAACTTAAATCTCTCATTTGCCTTTTAAACGAATAGGGAATAAGAGATTTAAGTTACTCGGGCATCATGATCGATCTGGCCTCACCTATATCATTTTCCCAACGGAAATCCATCTCAAAAACGTTTACTATCTCTATAGCGCGCGTTCGAATCCCACTGGTGTTGTATAAGTGATTGTCTTAGTGATTGCTTGAGTGATTACACACCGATTAAATTTAGCGGTCCCAAGATCAAGCATCCTTGCCTATAATCATACTCAAGACAATCAGTAAGACAACATTAGTGGGATTTGAACACGCGCTATAGAGATAGTAAACGTTTTTGAGATGGAGTTCCGTTGGGAAAAGGATATGCCCGACGCTCCTGTATTAAGTGTATCTGGTTCGGAATTTGTTGAAAACATTTCAGTGAAGATTTTCATGTAATGCTCTTAGGATGTTACCTAACTCGGATAAAACGGAAACCAAAGGGAACAAAAATGATGATTAAAAATGTTTAAGGATTTTATTATAAAAAAAAGAATTGAAAAAATGGTAATTCCGTCATTTTCAGCCCCATTCGGTAGGTGACAGCCTTATTAACATCCTCAATTGGCCCTTATCAGCTCGTAAATCCCTTTTATGATAAAAAGTGGATGTAATTTTTTTGCCGATTGCTGATGGTCGATTAATAAAATTGCTCAAAATCATTTTTCACCTCGGAAATAAAACCGCATGATTGAATTAGACGAGAAAACATACTTTTGAAAGTCATAAAAGGGCATTTTAGGTTAGTCGAAAATTGTGATTTTTTAACAAAATCAAAATTTTCAAATACCAATTACAGGGGGGGGGGCAATATCGCCGTCCAATATCGTCAAATTTGCCGAAATCGTCGAAATTTGGCAGAAAACTTCCTGCGATATAGGCGCACAGTACAAAGGGGGTTCCCAATATTGTCGAATGTGCCAATATCGTTGAAATTTTTTGGCAAAAAACTTTCGGCGATATTGCCCCCCCTGTACTACATTTGTAAGGTTAACAAGTTTGCTTCGTGGCTTTAAATACTAGTAGTTAGATAATTTACCTCTTAGTAAATTGACTCATCACTTCCGGTTTGACCGGAAGTAACCTCTAACACGGGAAATTTTGAACATTTTTTGAAATTATTATTCGGAATTGTTACTTACAATTCAAATTTGTAAGAAAATGAGCCCCAGTTTCTATACTAAAATAGAGTGGATAAAACTGAACTTAATATGTATCGTGTAACTATAGGTGTGGAGGCGCGCAAAAGTGCAGTGGTACAAGAAGAATATAGCATATATAATAATTATATAGGGAACGTTACAAGACTAATTTCACATATATATTATCGAAAATCGCTAGAGAAGATACCGTTGAAAATTTTCGTGCGTCTAAGCGGAATTTTTGTTGCTTATTATCACCTCTTCTCGATTCACAATTTCAAAAACCATAATAATATGGATCGAAATTCAAAAATATATAAACGGATATTTTTCAGTGGAATTATACATACTTATTCCGTATTTATAAGTTGATTAAAGTTAATAAACATAAAGACACAACAATAAGTTTCCATGAAATTAAAAAACTCTAGTATAGTACTAACTTTCTACATTAACATGAAACTTATTTTTGTCGTTCTTATTTTATTGTTACTTCATAAGCTATGAGAATACGGAAGAATATGTCAAAATTCCATTAGAAAATAGCTAAGTTAATAACTTACCTGTTTATCAAATGGTTTTGACTTTTGAGGCATGTTTATAAATAAATATTAAAGAGTAAAGAACCATTAGGATTCTGTAATTATTTCACCTTACTAAAAGAAATTTGTTTGCTTATATCGAATATTTTTGAAACTAAAGATTATGGATCTTTTTTAATTTTTTACTAAAGTGATAGCATTTTTAAATCTTTAAAATTGTAATAATCAAAACCGATCATCTCCCCCCAGCAATTCATGTCTAGTTATTAAAACTAGTGTCACAAGATGCCAAATTTGCCTAGCTTAAATATTTTTCAAAAATAAACATGTCAAGCTTAATGATAGCAATTTGAAAAACTGTTTGTCGATTTTCGACAGGGTTGCACTTGCAGTGAATGTTAAAAAATGATGTTTACTTTCCAAACGTACTGCCTATTGTCTAAGGTAGTCATGCAGATTACGGGAAAACTATAGTAAATTTGTCACTGAAAATGATGGGCCGTAAGAAGTTTTAGAAAAATTGTCTTTAAATTTGAAAATTTTATTTTTGACGAATTATTATTCAGCATTTTATTCCTTAATTCTTCTCCTCAATTATTGGCCCAAATCAGCTCGTAAATCCCTTTTTGGTTAAAATAATTATCAATTTTTCCCTATTGGACTTGTCACTTGCGTTCCAACCCCCGCATAATAGCTCCTCTTCTTCTGATTGGCGCGCATGTCGTAGGCGCTCTGGGAGATCAGCACTGAAAAAACAAAGGTGGCTATAAATTTCACTATCAAAGTCCAAAGAATCGAATAAATAAAAAAGAGCGTCCTCAACAGAGAGAGGCTGGATTTAGAGAAAAATAAGTTTTTCAGAAAATTTAAGAAAAGATGACTACTTAGATTATATGGCACAGTTATAGGGTTGAAAATTGATAATGATTTTTTTTTGAAAATTTGATGAAAAAAGGTTTTTTTGGCCTCAAGTTCAAGTCACCCTTTTTAGAGAAATTTGAATTTATCATGTTGTTTCGGGGACTAATTTCTGTAGAATAAGCAGTTTAAAATGTCAAGGTAAGATATTTCGTAGAAATAGAATCATTCTATTAGAATGGAGAGATTTCTCACTGGAAGTATGAGATCAGTTTAATTTCCGAATTTGTGTATAAATTTAACGGAGGTTTTTTTTCGCTCGCATTTTTTTAAAAAACGCTAATTTATTTTTATCCAAAATTTGGATTCCAAATAAAAAATATCATGCTAAATATATTTTCCCTATAAATGTAGGATTCTAAATTACAAAAAAATAAGCCAAACTAAAGTTTAGTTACTAAACTTGCCATTCTTGAATATTATTTTCTTTAAATTTTGGGTTAAGCGAAAATACCCCGCTAAATTTTACATCTCGTGAATTAATTTTTCTAAAATCTTTAGGTTTTCGAAATTTAAAGAAAAAATGTCAGATTATGTAAAAATTGATTCGCGTCTATTTCTACCAATAATCTAATCTGCAGCCTGGGTGTGATATTAGTTTAAAAAAGCCAAAAAGTGGTAGCAGTTGCTTCGAGAACTTTTGAAACAATTGCTTTTGCCTAACCTACAATATCGTAATATCGTGCAATATATTTTTTTTGTAATTGTGTCAAGTCTATTTCAAATTCTACGTTCCCTTATTTTGGCCTTCGGCCGATTTGGGGCTCATTTTCTAAAAAAAATTAATCAGTATTGAAAAAACTCATTTTTCTTCGTTCGGAAATTTTACATTTTTCCAGTTCATTCCTGATTTGATTTCGAAAATCAGCTTGACTTTGATGGACATAAATTATGATAATATATTAATCACTCGACAGATTATAGTCTGATGCCCACCTACAAGGTTGAATCAGACTTTTTGATCATCGTGAAGACTATGTTGAAAAGTACTAAAATATGTGAAATTAATTTTAAGCGTTAATTTTAAGTAAGAAAACAGTTTAAAATTAGTGTTCTTCTAAAAATAAAATCTAGTGCTAAAATCACTTCAGGATACTATTTTTTGGTGTTTTGCAATTAAAATAACGTGGTGAAATGCATGACAAAAGTATTTTTACATCACAATTATGGACGATCTAAATAATTGTTTGAAGAATATTTCTTAATTTCGACTATGGGCGCTCCTGAGCTCGATTAAAAACTACGAAATTTTGCCTTTTCCAAAGTCGGAGAAAATTTTTGGAATTCTCCGTGGTCGTTTTAATCATATTGATGGGACAATTGATGGGTTTTTGATACTGGGAATGTGAAAAATATGTTGAAAAGTAGTATGAAATTGATGGTCAAGCGATAATTTTATAATAAACAGGAACAATTAATAAATTAAAATAAAACGTTTTGTTAAACTCTTGCGGTTTGAGTCACCATTATACTTTCGTTTATTATACTTTTATGACTTTAATTGAGTCTACAAACTACAATATATGTCAAGGCGAATTCTGAACGACAATAAAATAAAATTTTCGTGATCAGTCAGCATTATTTTCAACCACAAGAAAGTAGACTACAAAAAAGATCGTTTAATCACAATAAGAAATTAAATTCCTTTTCATAGAATTTCGCAAGTTTTTTTTGACAAAATGTAACAGAATCGATGAATTTAGATTAAAAAATAAATCTCTTTTAATTATATTGATCAGAATTTGACCATCTTATTGATTTGCACATAATGCTGACGTTGGTTCGGCATTATGGCTGCCAACTTTTCAACAGTAATAATTATATTTTTACACATAAAAAATTAAAGTATTTTTGCGGTGGTTTCTTTAGCAAGGAATTTCTTTATGAAATTGCATAAGACACATATAATAAGTTTTTGCGTTTTCGTGCAATTTTGAACATTAAAAAAATCATTCGAATAATACCTACGCCGATTTTCAACCCTTCATGAAGAGCAATATTTCTTTGACGAGACAGCTAATATCACATCGCCTTGTTACATATACTCATGTGGAGCAGAATAAGAAAAGTAAGTTTAATGTTAATATGTTATTTCAGAAATTTTCGATATGTTTATACATTGTGAACCATATATGATGTGAAATTAAAAATTATTTTGTACAAAAAATATTGTAATATGACACCGACCCGTTATAAATATGATTACGAAGTCCCCTTTAAAAAATATTGTAATATGACACCGACCTCGTTATAAATATGATGACGAAGTCACAT
>SCLH01000419.1:85803-99684 GCA_004367855.1 Oikopleura vanhoeffeni | reverse complement strand
TCTGTCACCAAAGGATGTTTCTGAACATCATTTTAGGATCACACCTCTATACCAATACATTGATTTCTTCTAAATGTATTTTCTAAGACTAGTTTCTTACTAAAAGCTGATAAATCGACCTCGTTAATGTCTATAAAGATGTCACACCTCCATCAGAGCTGTCGAAAGTGGTTTTCAGCATTTTATCTAGAGATTTAATTGGAATGTTAAACACAGCAATTGAAATTCTAAAAATTTAATATTTCGAAGTTGTCAAAATGGTCAAACCATTAAAACCTTAACCCCTGGAATCACAGAAAAAAAAGTTCCGCAAGCACCAGAGCCGATATATCGGCTCTACTTTGGACGTTAATTACAGAAAGATAAGGCAGTTTGAAGCTCCAATTACTTTTGCAATAGGAAGTTGAAAAGTTTAACCGGGTCGGTGTCATGTTGCACTATTTTACATTGACTCGTCATCTAATTTATAACGAGGTCGGTGTCATATGACCAAACTATTTTTGTCTGGTTACAAGTGGTTGAAGTTTAACTGTCTGTCATCTATCTCATACGACGGTCACAGTGTAATAGTATACAATATTTTTAAGGGGACTTCGTAATCATATTTATTAACGGTCGGTGTCATATTACAATTATTTTTGTACAAACTAATTTTAATTTCACATCATAAATGTACTGGTTCCCAAGTATAATCATATCGAAAATTTCTGAAATAACATAATTACTTTTAAACTTATTCTATTTGCTCCACATGAGTATATGTAACAAGCGATGTGATATCTAGCTGTCTCGTCAAAGAACATATTGCCTTCATGAAGGTGTTGTTTAAAATTTTCAGAAATCATTGAAATTAAATTATAAATTTTTTTGTTGAAGTCTTGAATAGTGACTACCACTCCCGTAATTTTGAGTTAACTTTGAAACTTCTCGTGACATTTAGTTATGCAGAATTTTGGCATGCTGCATGCCTGTCGTGTGTTCTGTGAACAAACAATAGGCTTTGTCTATTTAAACATGAAGAACTTAGAATTAACTATTATTACAGTTCTAGATCACATCGTCTATTTATAGGAATCTATTAGGATATCCGACTTGTTGTTTAGTTTTTCTGCTGAGAAAGCCAAAAATTGAACTTTTGAACACGTCAAATTGTGATTAAAGGTTTAACGCTGCTAGGTTCAGCGCTGCTTCAGCAATTACATAAATATGGATTTGAACCTTATAAGTTTGGCAGGGGTTGGTAGTGAAATGAGAAATTAGTAAAACGCATAAATCAGAAGTTTGACAGTTTTGATTGTTAATTATACAAAAATTTCAAAATACTTATCAGTTTCATCTTTTTCACAGCTACATTGAGATCTAGAAAGTACACGGAACTTTATGAAAAGATTCATACTCTGATCACATTTTTTAATTGTATTTTTATTAATAAGTTATACAGAAAGGTGTATAATATTCACTGTATATAGATAATACCTAAACAACGGCCTTAACTTGCACCGCATTGGCTACCTCAATCGCCAATTTAGATTGGGTAAGATGAGAGAATATCGAAAACAAGTTCAAACCGTTGTCTAGGTATTTTTTTCATTTCCAAATAAAGTTTATATAGAATCGAATAAAAGATCTTGAGACCCCTTGATCTGGTACGTGTATCTTATAATATTATACCGTATATAGCACGGCTTCACACACTGCACCAGACAGTTTCACCATCCTTGAGGCTCCGACTATTTTCAAAAACCCGTAGATTAATAAGAAATTGCACGGTTGTTCTGAATGATCACTTTTTAGGGAATAAATTTCTGAAACTGCTGCATTTTCAATTTTAGGTCCTGGCGGCTCTAAGTAAATTTTATTTCTTTAAAAGTGATTTCGATAATTGCGTAGGTTAGTTTCGTTTTGCAGAAACACTTGTAGATTAAAGACGAAAATTGCAGGTGATTTTCCGAGGAAGTCACTTTTTAGAAAATCAAATTCCATAATCTTTCCTTTATGTTGTTTTGTTCTGACGTCTCCAATTTGCTCACAATAAAATTGCGTAGGTTGAAGCACAATTTTAAATTTCACTTTTCTATAGGGTTAATAAATAAAAATGGTGAATTACATACTATTAAAGTTTAAGTCTATCCTTAATCTCGAGGACTGGAGAACAATAAAGTTGCCAGCAGTATTTTACTTTTCCCGTAATGAGCGCTCAAAGTGTGACCGAAAAATCGGCTTTGGAGCCTCCAAGGCGTTAAGATTTTTTGGAACAGGCGAATTTTTTGAAAAAACAATGATTTTTTAAGAAAACTGAATATTTTTTTAGCGTCCAAACCGTCGAAACATTATGCTATTTTTCCGAAATTTTCTCAAATAAGTTTGGTTGGATTTCTTTCTCTAAAATGATTTTTTTGGCTTGAAATATTTCGGTAAAAAATGAAGGTAAAGGAGAATTGCTCATGAGCAAAATATATTAATTGTAATTGCAAAGAATCGTGGGTTGATCACGAGAATTCATCAGACAGTTGTTGAAACTAACATAAAAACCATGAAGTCATATGGAGTCGCATGAAGTCTATTAGTTATTATATTTTGTTGTAACCCCAAAAAAGAGCCTCCGATTTTAATTTTTCTATCACCATAGAATAGACTGCATACCATGAGTTTCAAGTGGCGTCGAGACTTGGGGTGATTTGAAAACATTCTATCATACAACAGACTATAGATCTGGCCTCAAATCACCTCAAGTCTCGACAAATCACTTTTTGTCTCGATTATAAATTTGCTTAATTATTCTGAAGATTGTGACGCTGCAAGATATTAGCCTGTCAGCATAGTATTAAATTGATAATTTTTTCGGTATTTTCCTCATTTTCTTCATACTGGTTTGGCAAAAGGAAATCAGAGAGAGAGAAAAGCTCTCCCTTTGATAATATGCCTGTCATCATCAGTCCAAAAATAATGACAGCCAGGAAAAGCTTTGACTTACATTGCTTTGACTGTATTTAATGAAAAATTATAAACTATTTATGGGATTCCAAGAGGGAATTATTTTTTTCAAGATTGCGTACTTGGCTAAAAAATGCTATTTTAAACTTTGCCTCTGTATTGACAATGAAAGGCTAACTACTTCAAAAAATGTCCAATATTTGCAGATTAATAGGCTATATCTATTCTTATAAAAGTCTGGAAAAGTATTTTCAAGTATATTAATGGCCTAATAACAAATACTTTGTATAGTTTTGCTCTCATGATAGTGCGAAACTTGGATAACAAATTCAAGATAATAGATATTTTCAGGTCTACTTTTCTGATTATTTTTATTTGTAAAATAATAAATAATTGTTTACTTAAAAAAACTTGGCTTATTTTATTGATTAAATGAGTTTCGAATCGGGTTTAGATGTCCAAAAAGTGGTTTACTCTTCAATCAAGATTATTTTTTTAATTTTTGAAATACTACAAATTTCGAATTAATATATTTTTGGTGTGGTTTTAAAACGCTTCATCTGAGACTCCAAGCTCAAGAGCACTAAAAGGTTTAAAACACTCTGGTTTGTTGATCCACAATTAAAGAATACACTGTACTGACTGCTTTGTCCGATTTAGTGTCAGTCAAAAAAGTTGAAAATTTATATAAATTGAGAGTAAGGCATGGGAGTAGGCAAAGTCTCAAATGGAGAGCTTTTCTCTACTTTTTCTTATTCAATTCGGAGAAAACGGTCTCCATTGAATACTATGAACCTGGTCTATAGTCTATGGATCTAGGGATTTATCCTAAGCCTTTGATAACCCATTAACGCGCCTCAAATTCCTGATGATTTCCTCTTTTCACCCAGCTGGACTAACTCGTGTGTATCAGACACTGCTTAATAAGGGTGTACAACAAAATGGTCGTTGAATTTTTTTTTTGAAAAGCCACATGAATTGTTATTTATATGGTGGAAAATTCTAGATTATAATAGTTCGAAATTTGACACCGTTGGGTTCTATTTCAAATTTTCGTTATGCAACTTCCCAGAATCTATTCACGAGAGCTTCTTTTTTGAGACAAATAAGTTGTACACTCTTAATCGGGCACTAAATTTTGTCTAAATATGCTATATAAGAACTTTTGCTCATGTAAATCAGTATTAATTATTTCCTTTTCTAATAAAAAATAGATAATGAGATCTGCTTTATGTAAAATGATGCAAGAAAAAAATCTATTGTCAATAGGATCAACGGATAGTGCTTTTAAGTGAAATTTTCTATTAATTCCTGTTTTGAGCTAGATAAGAAAATTAAACAGCAGTAAAAATGAAATTAATTTATTAAAAAAAAACTTTAAAAGTAAGAGAATGAAGTTAAATGATGATATTTCGATTGAGAATAAAATTTGGATTATCTGGACAAGTATCATAGATAAATCTCAATGAAGGGAGCAAATGAGGCCCTATTTTCGACAATATATCGATTAATAAAAATTTTAAAAATATTTTATTCGCTCATTCCCAAAGTTACCTATGGCATTGGGGTGTTACACGTCAAGGTATCACCCATTGTCATCAGAGCTTTGTTGAAATATATTTAGCTCAAAATTGTCACCTTTTGTCCTCACTGTATTACATCAATCTAGTTAGAGGTGTGATATTACAAAATTTAACCCTTCAAAAAATTTTTATATCATGATGTGTCATATTACAAAATTTTATAAAATTAAGGAGTGTCATATTACATAATTTCAGCTGTTAAAATCGTTATACAAATAATACGGTATAAAAGCACTTTAAAGATTCTTTACTTCAGCATCAGTTACTTAAGTAAATAAATATCTTACCGCTACAAAAAAAATATACAGGGGGCGATATTGGCACTGGAAGAATTTTAGCTGAAAATCGTAAAATTGCGTTGGTTTGTTTCGGCGGTATAAGGCCTCCCTTTTTAATTAAAAATTTTATTTTCAGACAAACCGAAATTTCAAGTTGCTGGTAGCGTAGGAAATGGAAAATATTGGTTGACGCGTTTTCTATCTGGGACATATGCGGTTTTTCCAGAATCGATTGAATGGAGTTTTGGGCTCCTCCAAAACCCGCTACCTCCACTGATTGTTAAATATGTTCAATTAAACTGGGCCGCTGCTGGGTTTGCCAAAATCACGCCTTCTCTTATCAAGTGTTACACGAGTCAGTCTGGAATTGACAGATTTGGAGAAGATGCATTTTTCACGCTAAATGCAAATAAAAAAGGTAAAAACAAAGTACCATTTTTGAAATTGGAGTATAAATCATACTGTATGATCTTTCTTGGGGAACGTATTTTTTTAATGTTCTTGAAAATATTTAATAAAAAATATGAATTTAGAAATAATACAGATTCATATTTACTTAATAAAATGAATAATGATGCTTGTCAAAAAAATACTCATTTTTAGATGAGGTAAAAAAAGTTACCTGAACGTTATTCAATCATTAATGATTTCTAGGACTCTCAGCCTTAGCATTAATTTTTTTTCTAAAATTTCGAATTTCAGACAAAATATATCCGGTTTCATAACAATCAGTCATTTCTTTTTTGGTAATTTTCTATTACATGTATGTCATCGGAATTTAAATTTTTTTTTCAGAATATAATCTTCCAGAATATAATCTTATTATTGTAGAAGACAAGTTGTCAGATATGATTTTTCGATCATACCTTCATTAAAATCATAAAATTTATAATTTGATCGCGCTCAAAGCTCATAAAAAGAGTATTTTTTTATTGACAATCTATCACAATGCATATGCCTAGGGAAAAAATCGATTCCCCAGCTGACGGTCCCTACATATGCCTCTAAATTTAGTAAATAATATCAAAATTTTAGATTATATTGGCGTTGCAGATGGCGTAGGTGGTTGGCGAAGCCGAGGTTATGATCCCTCTGTATTTTCTGCGTCGTTAATGCGAATTTGTAAAGATATGGCTGGCAAAAAATCCAGCGACCCACTAAAACTAATCGACGATTCTTACAATAAGGTAAAAAAAATGAATTAGTCAAGATTCGAACCCTTGCTATAGAGATATAAAATGAGATTTTACAAAATTCTTCAAAAAAATATTTTTAAAAACCTAAATTTTAGTTGTTAATTTTGAATAAAAAGAAAAACTTCCGAATTGTCGGTTCTTCAACGGTCTGTATTTTATCGTTTGATCATGCTTCTGGAATTTTGACGACGGCAAACTTGGGAGATTCTGGTTATATTATTGTAAGAAATGGAAAAGTTATTGATAGAAGTGAAAGACAAACTCATACCTTCAATATACCAAAGGTAAATAAAGAAATTTTTCGATAATTTATCAAAAAATTACAAATAGAAAAAATTATTTATACACTAAAAATTGGATTGATAAAAAAAATTCAAAATACGATTTGGAAAAAAATATAACTTTTTATTTCTAATCTGTATTTTTTTTTAATTAATTTTCATTTTATAATAAATTATAGAAAAATAAAATTGGAAAATTAATTTTTTAAAAGGTGACAAATTAAAAAAAAAATTTATGAAAAAACCGATTAAAAAAAATTTATAGAAAAATACAAATTGAAAAAAAATTTATAAAACAAAAATTGAAACAATTTTTATTTAAAGAACTTAAAAAAATAATTTGAAACAGGAAATTTAACATTATTTATATCAAATATCGGGATCGCAATGCCTCTATTTTGGCGTTCTCGTTTGAACAATGAAGATATAATCCAATTTTGAATTTGTTATAAAACCCAATTTAAAGTTTGGAATAAAACATGATTTGAAATAAAACCCAATTTATTATTTTATAATATGACTCTCAAATACAATTTTCAGCAACTCGCTTACGCACCTCCTTCGTTTAAACATATTGCCGATATGCCATCTGATGCCGAAGAGCGGAAAATAATCTGTTGGCCTGGAGATTTAATCGTAACTGCTACCGATGGTCTGTTCGATAATGTTCCAGATGACTTAATTTTAGATCAGCTTGAACGGCTACCAGACACAGATGAAATCATGAGTAAAGGTAAAATATTAAAAGTGGATGACTCCTATTTTTTTACTTCTGAATGACCACTTTAATTTTTGTTGATTTTTACCCCAAAACTTTTCTGAGGTAGCTTTTTTTTTAAAGGACACAAATAAATATTTTTGAAAAAAGTCGAAGCTCAGACATGGTATCAATCAAACGGTTTTTTGCAATCGTGTACCTGACCAAAATTCCAACGACAAATTTTTTTCGTTTTTTCCAGTCAACCGGTTCACGGTAATGTCGTGCTCAACCGGTTAAATCGGTTTTCAGAGAATCTTACGGTAAATTATTTTGAAAACCTGCGCTCTGTCAGATTTTCATCAGAAATTTTTTGGTGACATTTTTTTGACACGTGACCCTCCATTGTGTCAAATGACACTTTTTTGTATTTATTACTGTGAACATGACGAGATGATAGTAACCTATCTGAATCATTTTTGAAGAGAAATTTTTTTACAATATTTTTTTGACATTTGACACCTCCATTGGTGTCAAATGACACTTTTTTGTATTTTATTTCTGCTGAACATAACGAGATGATAAGTATCTGGGTAATTTTTGAAGAGAAAAAGTTTGGAAATAATATTTGACACTTGACACCTCCATGTGTCAAATGACACTTTTTATTTTATTTCTGCTGAACATAACGAGATGATAGTATATACTTATCTGGGTAATTTTTGAAGAGAAAAAGTTTGGAAATAATATTTTTGACATTGACCCTCATTGGTGTCAAATTACCACTTTTTGTATTTCTTACTGCTGAACATAACGAGATGAAATTATCTTTCTTCGTAATTTGAGGAGAAATTTTGGGGATATTATTTTGACATTGACACCTCTATTGTGTCAAATGACACTTTTTTGTATTTGTATTACTGCTGAACATAACGAAATGATAATATACTTCTGGTAATTTTGAAGAGAAATTTTTGGCAATATTTATTTGACATTTGACACCTCTATTGATTTTTTTGACAATATTTGACATGAAAATTTTCAAGAATGTCTAATTGTGATATTGCAAATAATCTCCCACAAATTCTCACCGAAATTGCAAATTCTATGACGATTTGAAATAAGAATTCAAAACTCAAAAATGGTATCGATGTTCCAATAAATTCCCAAAAAACAATGAACTTGGATATAAAATTTTGAATAATGAAATAACGTTCGCTTGAATATTCAAAAAATTATCAAATGAAGATGTCAAATATCAAAAAAAAAATGCCAAAAAATTTCTCTTCAAAGAATACCCAGATATGTACATTTCATCTCATTATTCAGCAGTAATTAAAATACAACATAATTTGTAATTGACACCAATGGAGGTGTCAATGTCAAAAAATTAATATTTTTTTGAAACTTTGAAAATTACCCAGATAAGTATATATCATCTCGTTATGTCAGCAGGAATAAAATACAAAAAAGTGTCATTGACACCAAAAGAGTGTCAAAGTGCAAATAAATACTCCAAAAAATTCTCTCAAAAATTACCAAGAATAAGTATATCATTTCGTTAGTTCAGCATAATACAAATACAAAAAAGTGTCATTTGACACCAATAGAGGTCAAATGTCACTTAAATATTCCCAAAAATTTCTCCAAAAATTACGAGATAAGGTATATTATCATCTCGTTATGTTCAGCAGAATAAAAATACAAAAAGTGTCATTTGACACCAATGGAGGGTCAAATGTCAAAAAAAATTTGCAAAAATTTCTCTTCAAAAATGATTCAGATGGTATACTATCATCTCGTCATGTTCAGCAGTAATAAAATACAAAAAAGTGTCATTTGACACAATGGAGGTGTCACGTGTCAAAAAAAGTCACCAAAAAATTCTGATGAAAACTGACCAGAGCCGCAGGTTTCAAAATAATTACCGTAGATTCTCTGAAAACCGATTTAAACCGGTTGAGCACACATTTACCGGTGAACCGGTGACTGGAAAAAACGAAAAAAAAATTGTCGTTGGAATTTGGTCAGGTACACGATGCAAAAAACCTTTGATGATACCATGTCTGAGCTTCGACTTTTCAAAAATATTTATTGTGTCCTTTTAAAAAAAAGCTACCTGAGTTGTATATATCGTAAAATTTTTTGATAAGGATCATAACTGATTTAAAATATCACCTCCTATTACTAATAGCTATATAATAGGCTATACTTACCCAATATTTCATATTTTTTAATGTAACTTAGGTCGCTTTTTATTCGGTAGACCACTTGTGATTTCGACTGGGACTAGACAAGATAGCGACAAATGGTTTTCTGCACGGAAACCTTGGAAAAAAATGCGCTAGAAAAATATTTTGGCTTCCTAGGTGATCACGTGACCGGAAATCAGTCATCGAAATGCTCAAAATGACCGGAAAAAAAAATTTTCTTGCGCTCCAAATTCGGTAAAGATCAGATGCAAAAAACTGTTTGTCGCTATCTAGTCTGGTTCCTCTCAGAACAAAACCTCTTAAATGGTCCTACCGAAAAAAAGCGACTTTAACTTGTGTTAATGTATAAATTTCACTTTTTCACATTTATTATGACTCAATAAATTTCCTTTTTTTTACTGACTCCAGAATTTCTGGGGTATCGTAGAACGGCCTTTTTCGAACAACGGCCCCTGTACAACGGCCTTTTCCGAAAAAGGCGTCTACGATACCCCAATTCTGATGTTTTCTGATATATCGAAAATGATCCCTACTGCGCCTACCCCGTCATTTTTTAATATGACTTTATAAATTTCCATTTTTTTTAATATGGCCCAATAAATTTAATTTTTTGATTCGACTCCATAAATTACTGATTTTATTTGTGACCCCGTAATTTTCAAATTATTTAGATATAGAAATATCAAGAAAATTTCTCTCCTAATAAGCTCATTTTCAGATTTAGAATCCTCAGCAACTTCACTAGCCTACTTGGCTCAAAAAAATTCTAGAAACAAATTGTATATTTCGCCCTTCTCCCTCGCCGCGCGTTCCGCCGGGTATAGCCATTGTGGTGGTAAAATGGACGATGTAACCGTTATCGTCTCAGTGGTGTCTGATCTTGGTACAGAAGTTTAGTATAATATTTATGGTGTCAAAACCTCCTTCATCAAAACTAAAAAAACACTAGTATATTTAATAACGAATTGCCAAATTTAATATGGGACACCTTTTTATCGGCGACCGTATTTCTCGCTTACCATATTTTGAAAAAGAGTAGTTTTCATTCAAAAATTTCCATGAAAATTCATAAATGTAGTTTTTGAATAAAAACAATCAAATTAAACCAAATAAGCGTAAATCATTTTGTGAAATCTGCCCTATTTTTTCATTTTTTGGTAAGCGAAAAATACCTTCCCCCTTTTTATCATGTCTCTTTGATATAGTAGGTGGTGTACAAGTCTCTAATTTTTCGAAGTTAAATTATAGTAGATAAACGCCCGTACGTTAGTAAAATTTTTAGTGTTTCTAATTTTCACCTAAAAAGGGATTTTGAACAGACTAACATTATGTACAGTAGAGAGTTATTAAAGTGATGCGAACGGCCACCAANAATTTAAGATTTTTTCAGTATAAAAGATTAATTTTATATTAAAAAGTCGCGGCATATAAAGCCCTCTACTGTATCAAAATTTGAAAATAATGCACACTTTTGAAATTATTATTTTTGAGAAATAATCTGAAATTACAAGAAAATAATTTCACAAAATTGAAACGGTGTATTTTAGTTACCTTTTTTTTTAAAGGAATCCACCCTTGTCAGCATAATAACTCGAAGGCCATAAGAGATATCAACAAACGGTTTTTTGTATCATGTCACAATGAATTTGTATTATGAAGAACTTTTGTTTATTGCATGGTGAACCTAGCTTTACCTGACAGAGATTTGATTACCGTTTTTTCTGGGCAAAACCATGAGATTTTCGAAAAATTATTTTTTTTTCGAAATTCAAGTCGTACGAAAGATTTTGAATTTTCATCACTTCGTTGATTCTTGCCACATAGACGGACCAATTATTACGAAGGAGAAATACCGAATTTCGATTAAAAAATAGGCGAAAAAAATGTGCTATTGAGATTCGAATCATCAAAACTCTGTTTAAAACACATATACCGGGAACCGTTGTGACTTGGAAAAAACCAATAAAATATTTCCAATATCTACAAATTTACTTTTGCTACACATGACAGAAGACCGTTTGTCCAATATCTGTTATGGGCTTCGAGTTATTATGCTAAAGGTGCGGTTCCTGTTAAAAACAAGCTACCTTAATTTTTGTTTGGTGGCAATATCATATATAAATCTATTTTTTTTTGGCATTTCACCGCTTAAATTATTTTCTATTTTGTCTGTTTTCTGATTTGATAACCTTTCTATTACTTCTTTACTTGTCCCTTCATTCGATTCAAGTCAAACCTTTTTATTTGTCCGTCCGTTCCGCCTAATAATACTTAGCTTCTTCTTTGTAAGAAACCCCTCTCAAAATAAACTAGAAATCGTTCTCAATTAAATAATATTTTTCATTCGGTTCCAAAATCAATTTTTTAGTTTCAGAAAAAATCTCTTGTTTCCTGAATAATTTTAGGTAACAGAGAAGAACTGAATTAAAAAATTAGTTATTTCAGGGGAAATAAAACCGCCCATTGTATGGATGTTTATACACGTTATATGGGGGGAAACCCCCCAAACGCCCCCTAAGTGTGTTCGATGTGGGCTCGCCCACGTTGGGGAGACCCCTAAGAACCCCTCCAAATGTATGATGTTACTAGACAACGATTATATGGGGGGGAAACCCCCCAAACCCCTAAGGTGTTCGATGGGCTCGCCACGTTAGGGGAACCCTAAAACCCCCCAAATGTATGGATTTTAGACACGAATTAATGGGGAAATCCTCCAAACCCCCTAGTGGTTCGATGTGGCTTCGCCCCTTAGGGGAGACCCTAAAACCCCAATTTATGGATGTTTAGGACACGATTATATGGGGGGAAATCCCCGCAACCTCCCTAAGGTTGTCGATGTGGGCTTCGCCCACGTTTAGGGAAGCCCCCCTAAAATCCCCCAAATGTTGTTAGGAGGTTTTAGACAGACGAGTATATGGGGGAAACCGCGCCCAAAACCCCCCTAAACTAGCTTTGTTTGTTAAGAAAAACCCCTCTCACAAGTAGTAACTAAAACGTCTCAGATACAAGTAGAAATAATTTTTCCATTCGCGTTCCAAAATCATTTTTAGTTTCAATAAAATCTTCATGTCTGAATAATTTTTGAGGTAACAAGAAAACTGAATTAAAAAATTAGTTATTTTCAGGATTTCCTTTCAAATAAGAATACATGGTTCAACCATCTTCGAAAAAAACTCGTCAATCTGATTATCTCGCTAAAAAAAAGCACGCCCCACAGTTTCCGTATTGACGGATATTTTTCTTATTAAAAATAATTGAGCAGATTTCGGTTTATAAAAAATCTCCGGGTTTCGTGCGGTTAAATTTAAAAATTCTATAATATCTATTAAGATCGACCTGCTAGTTTGAAAACATTTTATGTAAATATAAAAAACGAAAACACACACTCATAAAACCGTCTGGTCCTTACCTCCGTGAAAACGAGATTTGCCCCTTAAAAAACAAAACAAAAATGTCTTCGTGCAGTGCTTAAAACTGAAAATATTCCATTGCAACTTTATAAAAAACTCCTTAAATTCCTTAAAATTATCTTATTTGGTAAAAAAGTAAAACAAAAAATTAATATATCTCAAATTTACATTTATTTTTATTGCAATTTTGATTTGACTTATGGGTTAGGTGTTCCGTCGGAAATTTTGGACATTTCTAAAGCATTTGGTTCTGAAACCAACTTTTGGCGGATATGGATCTATTGTTCACGGATATTAAAAAAAAATTTAAAAGAAAATTCAACAGTGATTTTTTAGAACTAGGCCACTCATTTTTCTTTAGGCTCACCCCGTATGTTTCAGCTGAGCATTATAACATCATTTTTATGAATTTTTACAATATACCAACTTAGCATTTGAGGAAACCCCTTGTAATGGAAACCAATTACCCTGTAATAGAAACCCATCGCCCTTTAATGGAAACCCATTATCATTTGTGGAAACCATTTTTGAAAAACAAGGCATGTTTGAGAAAAACGAACTCGGTTTTTGATGCTTAATTTGCTCAAAAATATTCTAAAAAATTTGCGGGTTTCGATTGCATATAAGTGTTCCCTGCACATGTAATTTGAAAAAACTTTCAAAAAAAATTCCAATTTTTTGGCTAAAAACAACTTTTAAAATTATGAGCAAAAATCACCCTGTAATGGAAACCCACCACCCTTTAATGGAAGCCCATTATCATTTGTGGAAACCTTTTTTTTTCGCGAAAGTGGGTTTCCTCAAATGGTTAACCAACTAAAGTTGGTGTATCTCGTTTCCAAGTTTTTTTATCGACTGTGATTGCAAGAAAAGCCAACTCTTCAACCATGGAACTTTTAGGATATCTAAAATTATACTTCCCGGTCCCGTAGAACTTTGACGTCAGAAACTGAAAAATTGCGTGATTTAATTAACCAATCAAAACAGGTCCTAGGCGTGTATATCGAAAATTATCCCTATTGCGCCTTTCTCTGCACGCGTCATAACTTTGAGAAAGTGACCAATTAAATCGCGGGATTCTTGAATTAAGTCGACAATCAAGTATTGTGATTGGATAATGGCTCATAGTTATGACGCGTGCAGATAACGGCGCAAGAGGGATAATTTTCGATATGACGTCAAAGTTCTACGAGACCAGCAAGTATAATTTCAGATATACTTTTAGTACTGACCCCAAATAACCTTAATTGACGCCTGAAATCTTTCAAGAAATACATTTTGAGGTCAAG
>SCLH01000419.1:65664-84194 GCA_004367855.1 Oikopleura vanhoeffeni | reverse complement strand
AATTTTCTCACTAAAAAGGTACCAAAGCTGGCAAAAAGGATTGTTTTTTGCTATTTTGGCCATGGAAAGTTGTATTTTTTTTCATGCTACATGGTAAACTATTTTTCCGTACACTATAGTTATTCGTTAAAATTGTTAACAAAACTGTCATGCCTGATGTAACGATTTTATTTTTTAACTCCCAGGAGTACGATTTGAAAATTTATTTTTGAGATCCATTTCGTCCAATCAGTTTTTTTTTAAGACCAAACGATTCGTAAGTTAACTGTTTTTGGAAACGGTTTATAAACTATGACCAAATATTTAACCGTTCGAGCGCTAGAGCAGAAAAGATTTTTTATTTTCGACACTCAAAATATTTTTTAATATTTTTTCCGAAAATTTTTGGTAATTTTTACGATTTTTTGAGTTTAAATGACTAAAAAAGCCACGTTGAGTTCAAAAATCATAAAATCAGAGCTCTAGCTCCTTTAGTTTAAAAGATATGAGTTGCCTATAGAACCTATATACTCAAAAAGATTGGTGGTTTCAATTTATATGAGTAAAAAAATTCACAGAATGTTAAATTTTTTCAAATTTTATTTCTTTATATAATAAACAATCTACTGTGAGAGGATCAACAAATTCTAAATCCAGTCAAATAATTTTCAGTCACAATAGATATCAGCGTTGCCTATAGAACCCCTTTAAAATGGCCACATTCCAGGTCACGTGATCAACAAAGGAGCAAAGAAAAAATGTCGCTATTTTTAAGTCGATAAGATGATTATAACACTAAATTAATTTATATGCTCAACTTTATAATTGAGAATCCTCATTGGCCTAAGCGTAAACTAATAGACAAAGGCTTTTAGAAAATATCTCAATTTTGTTGAAAAACATCAAAATTCGAGAATGAAATTTGACCATTTGAAAATAAAAAATCACAATTTTTGGAAAAAAACTGACAATTTTGAAGTCCGTGACAGTTTTGCAGACGCATATTATAATGTGATAATCATACTTAAAAATATTTATAAAATAAAGTTTATTATGTCGTAAAATAAAGCATATATAGGCGTTTTTTTGTTATATCGGGATCATTTTATTTGGTCACGATAACCCCCTCAGGTCAAATAAAATTCATGAAAACTTTAGTTTGGCCATTGGGCTCCCGGTGCGCACCCTAAGCATATATATGATATACGATAATTTAATGCTTCAGTAAAACTGTCACAGTTTTTTTCAAATTGTCATTTTTTTTTCTCCAAAAATTGTAATTTTCAATGCAAAATTGTCAATTTTTATCAGAAAATTTTCAATTTCTTTTACAAATTGAATTTTTTTTTTAATTGTGAATATTCTTCCAGAACGATGGCTGAGTTGAGTGGGGATATTAAAAAGTCTACCTGAGCAAAATAATCAGTGTACTAGAATTAATATACATATAATTATTAATATATAAATTTTTTATTTTTAGACAATGCGGGTTGGTAGTAAAAGTAACCACAATCTCGAGAAGATATGGGCCGATGTTCAGGATGGAATGAAAAGCNTCAATTTTTTTCCGAAAATTTTCGATTTCTTTTACAAATTGAATTTTTTTTTAATTGTGAATATTCTTCCAGAACGATAGCTGAGTTGAGTGGGGATATTAAAAAATCTACCTGAGCAAAATAATCAGTGTACTAGAATTAATATGTATAATTATTAATATATATAAAATTTTTATTTTTAGACAATGCGGGTTGGTAGTAAAAGTAACCACAATCTCGAGAAGATATGGGCCGATGTTCAGGATGGAATGAAAAGCGTTTTCTACGACGTGAAAATGAGTCGAAAACGATATATCGAATTATACACTCATGTTTATAATTACTGTACTTCCTCTAATAATCCCACGCTCAAAAAAGCACCAATTCATGGATCTGTAAGCTTTGTCATATAATTTCTATAAGAAAAAGGTGTTTTATTTTCAACAACAAAAAAATCTCCGTTTTTTCAGTTTCTTTTTAATACTACAGTCATCTGATTGGAACAAAATTCCAAAAACTTAAAAAAAAAACTTTTCAACGTCATTTTAAAAAAAAATCGGACTTCGAAAAAAGTGTTTTATTAAGTTTCTTCAGTTTCGTTCATTAAAATGTAGAAATTAAGCGCACATTTGAAATTGGTGTGACGATTTGAAGAATTTCAAAACTAAAAAATGGGTATCAATGTTTTTAAGCTATCTTGTAAAGAATTTTTTTCTGGTCATTTTATCTCGGTGAGATATCTCGAAACTGGCACATCCGGCGCTACCAATTTTTATTTTCACAGAAATTTGAAAAATGAAATCTCACACCACTACCTGAGGGGTTTTATCACATGATTTTCTCGAAATTAGCGGTTTCGCGAAAACGGCTCTACCGATATTTTTTATTTTGCAAAAAAAATCTATAGAATATATATTATTGACGCGATATTTTTCGAAACGAATATATAATATAAATATATTTTATTGAAACCATATTTTCCAAATCGTGCGTTTTCATTTGTGACAGTGGAGACCGAATGAGAAAACGACGTGGAAATATCTATCATGATGCCCGAGTTACTTAAATATCTTATTCCCTGTTCTTTTAAAAGGCAAATGAGAGATTAAAGTTACTCGGGCATCATGATGGATATACTGTATCACGTCGTATATCATATACATGCTACTTAATGTTTTATTTGTTGTGGTAATAAAATTCAATTTTAGCCCGAATTTGTTGGATTTGAACTTTATAGAAAAATACGAGAATATTTGGAAACTTATGTTAGGAAGGTTTTCAATGATTCCAGACATGAAGTTGATTTGTTGAATTATTACAAAGAACAATGGCAACATTATCAGTTTTCAGCAAAGGTAAAATTCGGCACAAAACATTAGCACAAGATNATTGTAGAATTGTTTTGTTCTCGGCGAAGCCGATCTTTTTTTAATCCATTTGATCGTACGATCAGTAATTTTGCTTCACGAACATGAACCCTTAAAAATAAATTTTTTATATCTGAGGGTATCAGATCTCCCATAAACTTTAATTAAAAAATTTTAGCGGATTTTTTTGCTTCCCCATAGAAAGGTTAGATTTCTATGAAGTGGTTAAGCTAATTTGACTCAATTCGTTTTTTTTTTCAAAAATGCCTATCATTTATGAATTTCGCAGTGGGTTTTTTTTTGTAATTTCAAAATTGCATAAAAACAATCTCAGAAATGTGTTTGGTTTTTAAAAGGTAAGCTTTTTTTTTAAAGGTCACCCCACCGCTTTGTCCCCCACGCCATTTTTTAACAAAGCAAGTAATTCAAAACGGATTTGTGCATGCAACAGCCAAGAAAAAAAATGAGCGACCAAAATTTTTGAATTTTTTACCGGACATCCGGTAATACCGGAAATCGAACCGGTGAAATTTAAAATGACGATTCTGAGAACACCTGCCCATGAGACACGTAATTCCAACTATTCGACCTCCTAGTACAAATGTTTTGACGAAAATTTTCGTGCTCATTTTTTCTGGCTGTTGGATGCCACCACACATCCGTTTTGAATTATCTTGCTTTGTTAAACAATGACATGGGGACCAAAGGTGGGTGACCTAAAAAAAAAACTATCTTTAGAGCTATCTTTACTTCAGCGCGCGCGCACACGACCCCTTATTTTTAAGGCATATACAAATAACAAATCGAATTAAACACACACATTTACTGACTAAGTCGACGGACGAAGAAATTCAATGTCCTTAACCAGAATCCGTATCTGCTCTGATTTTTTTCTAGATTTTCAAAGTCAAACCCGGCGATTTTTAGCTGTGTTGCAAACAGTGAAAAACAAAATTAACCATGTTTTCTTAGTACATCCAACTACGAGGAATTTGATGGTCAACACGAAGAGTTTCTAATCTGCTCTAGAAATTTTTTCCGAAAAAAAAAATTTTTAGAGTAAATTTGAATTTTTACTTCTAGCATTCTATTTTCGAATTCAGCCATTTATTGACGAAATCTAATCGGAAATATAATATATTTTTGAACAGTCGTTTCAATACCGTTATTTTTCTTGGCATTCGCACAGAAATGTCCAGATTGAAAAGTTGACAAATATTTTGAAAAACCATGATGCTCTCAGTATCATTTTTGCTGGTAAACATGGTGTAGATGCCGGAGGTTCACGCGAAGATTCAATGTTTTTGGAAATTATAGCTGTTCCTCCGTGTTTTTTTTGCCAGTCTCTAACCAATTTTTTAGCTCGTTCTCGCATCATAGAGGCTCTTTTTCGGTGTTTTTGGTGGTACACGCGTATTATCGCAATTTCAGTTTCGCAAATTAATAAATCTCCTTTTTACCATTTTTGCTGATTATTAACAAACATTAAACCAGGTTTATAATAAAATGTTACAGACATCTCCATCGTGTGACAAAATTTGTCCAAATTCAATTCTCTTATCACTTTTTAGAGCATCCTGTTTTAGCTAATCAATGATATTCCGAAATGCTTTATGTAAAAATAACAATGGAACCGCCAAAAACTTTGATGGCGTGATCAACCAAGTAATCAACGGCTCCTTAAATATTGGGTGACAAAATAAAGACAAAGTAATATTCGGTTAATGTTATTTGCAAGAAAATTTAAAGTAACAAAAGGAACAATGGTGCGAAGAAACTGGCGTGATATTGTGCTCAATTTTCGAGCCGAGATACATCGCGATTTATAGACTAATCACTAAAAATTTAATTCGAAATTTTATCTTGAGAAGTTTTTTTTTTATATACCATTTTCTCTGACTGAGCAAAAGATATCAAGAAAAATTTTATGTACCAGAATGAGATCATTATGTTTAAAGTGCAAGTGTTGATTTTTTGCGTTTTTGAGACAATCTGGGAGCGAACCTTTTAAATTTTATCTTGAGAGTCTTTAGATAATGAAAATCAAGATATTTGAAAAAAACAATAATAACATCGGTTAATAGACGAAAGCCAAACACTAACTTTTTAAGGATTGATTTTTGCACTTTTTCTAGTGCCCGAAGAGCTCGTTTTGTGCGGTCAAATTTTTTTTTTGTTTTTTCAGAGTAACCAATTGACACCTTTTTTTCGCGAATCTAGTGTAAAAATGAACAATTCACATTCCTAGTTTGTTCCAGAGAGAGCCGATTGAAAAATATCTAATTTGCTTTCCCCACCCCCTTAACGAAAAAATATAGTTCGCCGAAAAATTTTGATCCATGGAAAATATCACGTATCGTTTTCTGAAAACAATTTTCCTGACATCAAATTAAATATTTGTTAACTCCATCTTTTTGTATTGCCAAAAGGATGCTTTTTAGTAGGAACAAACTTTTTTCCTTTTAGCTAATCATGATAAATTGACTTTTTTTTCCATTTTCAAAAAGTGAAGAATAAAAAAAAGTTTTACATTCGCATATAAATCTGGCCCACAGTTTGTCGAGAAATTAACAATGTTTTATTCGCACTTTTGATGGGGGGAAAACCCGAAAGACGTTAATAAAAACTATTATTCAATAGAATAATTATACTATTTTTATGTCTGAAAACCACCAAATAAAAAATTATATTTTCATCTGTAATTTGCCATAAAACAAAAACAAAAATGGATGGGTGACAAGGGTGGGTTCCCCCTAAAAAAAGCTACCGAAAAAGTTTAGAACACATATTTTTATTTTCTAACGTTTCGCTTTTTTTGTTTTTTTAACCTAATTTTTGTCTCGGCTATGCCAACGACCAGAACCCTTAAATTGAAAAAAAAATTGTAACTGCTGAATATTAATCAGTTAAATTTGACTACCAAGGTTATGAAAGTTATTTTTGAGATTGAATATTTTCCTACTTACTGAAAAACGAGCTTTTCCAGATACTAAGAGCTAGATTATAAATAATAAACACCTCGTCTGTTTTATTTCATAAAACGAAGAATTTGCTTCTTGAGCTTGCTTTTTGGAAAACTTCTATTCAGATACGAAACATCCATGCGGTACCTACAATACATTTTTATATGAGCCAATTTTTTCATTTTTGCCATAATTTCTATCCGCCAATCAAAAGTTGTTAATCTTGGCATAACACGTAGTGTGCTTGCAAAAATTGAGGCGTTCTTGATTGGCGAATAGCAAATTATGCAAAAACGTGACATGCTGTAATTGATAATCACGTGAACAAAAGTACAAAAGTGTCATGCAAAATTCTCTCCGTTAAACTCACATTGTCACAAGAATTCTAAATCAGTAATAACAAAATCGATTTAACAAATCATTCAATCAAAAATAAATAAGTTTATCACGAGAATCTGTATCAGCGATTTTTACGATAATTATTTTCTAAAAAACCAAGTTTTAAAAAATCTTAAAGATTGCCATTTTATGGTGCGCTGCATGAAAATTAATTGATTCGGACATAAATTGTAACATTTTTTGTCGACAGCCGGGACGGCGAATACGATGTAAAAATTGATTTAGGAGGACGTGAACGACGATATCTTAACCTCGAGCCCTGTATGCCTAATAACTAAATTTAGAAAAATGAAAAAAATCGGATTTTCCGAATTGCTAAAAGTCAGTATTCCTACTGAAACCAGTATCAGAAAATTAAAAAAATATTTTAGGAGACCCCCCGCGGGTTTTTGTCGCAAAATAGCGCTAACTTTCAACGAGCATTCTCTTTGGTTTCGTCCCTAAAACTAAAAAAGAAATTTTATGTCAAAAACATTTCCCTGTTACTATAATAAAACTCTTCTTGCTTAACTTTTGAAACGTAATGGTACAATCCCGTTACGCCTGATATTTCATGATCTTCTATCATTTAAAAAAGAACTATTTTTATTAAAAAATCGACAATTCGTTCGTAATCTCGACTTATTTCGCTCTCAATTGGGTCAATCTACTTTTTATCTTCATTAATTTTGTTTGCGGAGTCCGAATCAAAATGGAAAATCGCGAAAAATTCTATTTACTTAAATTAATCCTGCAAATGCTTTAGCTTCATTAAGATTACTGTTATTATCGGTAACCCGAAAACAGTCACTGTGTGGAAATTAACTGCGCATTAACAAATATGAATTTGGAACTAAAAAAATTATAATTTCAAGTATTTATATCTGTATTTTCAACGAAGCCAACTTGATCCCATAAAATATACTTACGATACGAAATAAACGACATGCACCACACAAATGTCTTAAAGAGGCTTTTTCGGAAAAAAATTTTGCTACGCACTTTTTGCCTCATGTTAAATTTTGACTCGCAAAGGTAAACCAATAAAACATTCCATTGCAGGAAACTTATCAGGAAGGCAAATTCAAAAAAAAAAACTCATTTATTCTACCATAACATCTTAGTTTTTAACTTATGACGAAATTTCTTCAATGTGGTATCTGCTCCACAATGATCAAATCAAAATTTAATTATAGTTTTGCTTTTTTCATACCGAATGCAAATTTTGAACAATCAAAAGCGAAAATGCATTTATTGTTACCCGGTAAGCATACCGTACGATAAAAAACTGACACTTTTCGAAAAAATAGAAAATGAAGATATACTACGACGGTCTAGAAGCTTATAAAGCGTAGTTCAGCACGTAGTTTATCAGCTCTAAGGTCAAAGAACCGCAAGACGTTTGCGTAGTTGAAATCACTCAGTTCTACGGAATGAGCGTTGAGGGCTAATCGACCTCCCCTTAATGGATAGTTGGTTCCTACCATTTTCTGCAGTTGTTCGTCATAAAAATGCACCAAATCATTGCTTTTGTATTGCACGCATTAAAACAACCCAATGTCGAACAAATTTTTTGAAAATTTGCGTTCTTTGGTTTTTTTTTAAGATATTTTCTCAAAATTATGTTCAAAAATAACGTTTGTGTCAATTTGACCACTAAAACTTCAAAATATTCGGGTTGACGTACACACTTTCTCTTCGGTGTTTTTCTGGGCGTCTTTTTGAGCCTACTCTCGAAAAAATCGACAGCCATTTTTTTTTCAAGAATTTTCCAAGTGTCCTTGAAAAATTCATTTTTGAGTTTGGGGTCGAAATTCAAAAAACGCCAGTGTACAGTTTTTTTTGTTCTGAACTAGCTTTTGCAAAATTTTGAGCTAATTTGCAAATTTAACCTGGGAGGAGTAGGATTTTTCGAGGGCGTAATGTCCAAAAAACGGTGGTTTTTTGCATGTTCTAAGAAAAAATAGCACTTATCGACAAAAACGCCACTGTAAAGTTTTGTTACTAAATTATACAGGTTATGTTAAAATTTAGGTTTATTTCAAATATAACCTCAGAGGAGTAGAATTTCGGTTTGGCTAGGTCTCCTTGTTTCGCGTATGTGTCTGGGAGTGTATTCATGCAAAAAAGTTTTGAACATGTTGTTTCACGCAAGATGAAGCTAGTTCACAAATGGTAATCTGAATTATATCCTCGAGGCCCTGTTTGCTATATATTTATCGAGAAAAATGTCAATAGAACCACCATACTTAGGTTAGGCACTGGGGATTTTTCGATTTTCAAGTTGGCCATACAATAAATTTCACCTATACTAATATATTTATCGACCCTAACTAAGAAGAATATCACCATTAAAAATTTCTCAGACCACCACTAGGTGGCCGTAAATTGAGTTTGAAAAATGTTAAAATGTGTGATTTTATTGAAAAGTACTTTGCTAAAAAGTCCTTAAAAATCAATGATCACGGATTTTTGATATTTCAAACCCAATTACGCCACCTAGTGTGTGGTCTGAGAATTTTTAATGGTCATATTCTTCTAAGTTAGGTCGATAAGTATAGTACAGTGAAATTTATTTGTATGGCCAACTGAAAATCGAAAAATCCCCAGTGGCCTAACCCTACTTATCATGCTTATCGGACGCAAATAAAAAAAATAAGTTGAAAACAATATCTCATTTTTGTGGGATTTTTTTGGAAATTTTAACGTCATTTTCGTCTTAATGGGTCGATTTACCCTGGAGCAACAAAATTGAACACTTTGGGGAATTCGAATCCCAGTGCCTAACCCTAACCATACCTTAAGGGGGTATATCTGATAATTTGACATAATTCACGGTGAATATATTCTGAAAAACATAAAGCTTAATGAGAGAAAAACCGAAAATGCTAATTTGTAGACTATCTTTAATCTTGCGAAAAAGTACATCACAAATTATTTTTGTCCATTATACACCAAAAAGTACGGTAAGTATCGTAACAAGGTGACACTTTCAAAATAGAAAATCTATCTCCTCAGACGGTCAGGCTGTAAGGTTTTCCCTTCATTTTTATCTAAACTGGTTACACTTGATTCCGCCGTTTGTTGGATTGTTAATCCTGACGAAAACTCTCCTGAACCATCAAAACGGCGCAATCAAGTGTAACCAGTTTGGAAAAAGAGAGTAAAAACCTTACCCTGTATATATCAAATTGAACAATTCAAGAACGCCAATAACCGACGATTTTTCGCAATTTCAGACTTCAAAATGTATCTCCTCCGAGGATATATTTTGCAAAATGGCTCAAATTTTTATCAAGTATTCCTTAGAACAATTGTAAAAGTCTCTCGAGCCGCTTTTTTGCAATTTTGACTGAGACTCGAATATGATTTTTTTGGTCATTTCCAAAAAATTTCCGAAAAAAAAGGTGCTTCGATTTTTTCGAAAGTAAGCTCAAAAGAAGCCAGTGAAAACACTGATGAGAAAGTTGGCTTACGGTCAAGTCGATATTTTGAAGTGTTTGTGGTCAAATTTGAGCAACGTTATTTTTTAACTTCATCTTTTTAAAATACTTAGAAAAAAATCGAAAAAAATGCGAAAAATTTCGATTTTTTTTTTGATGATTGGGTTCTTAGTACACTAATTATTCACCCCGTATCAATTTGGAGCATTTTTAAGCCTCTAAGTGCCTTTTTATCAGGCAGATATCCCCCTTAAATCGAAAAATAGAAAAACATGTAAACATATGACGCATTCCTGGATATATTAATGAAAAAGTGTTTTTGAAAAAAGTATCATTTGTGCTAAGTTTTTGTGCCGACTATTTAACCTTTGGAAGAGGCTCAAATTTGCGACACCCACTCCCTTAAAGATATATTTTTTTTTAATTTTCTGAATACTGGTTTCAGTAGAATACTGACTTTAGCAATTCGGAAAAATCCGATTTTTTCTTATTTTTCTAAATTTAGTTTTTAGGACATACAGTGCTCGAGGTTTAAATCTCGTCGTTCACTCCCTAAAATCATATTTTACATAGTATTGCCTCCCGGCTGTCGACAAAAATGTTACAGTTTATGTCCGAATCAATTAATTTCTCATGCAGCGTCACCATAAAATGGCAATCTTTAAAGATTTTTTAAACTTGTTTTTTAGAAATAATTTCGTAAAAATTCGCTGATACAGATTCTCGTGATAAATTAATTTATTTTGATTGAATGAATTTGTTAAAATAGATTTTGTTATTACCTGATTTAGAATTCTTGTGACCATGTGAGTTTAACGGAGAGAATTTGCATGACCACTTTGTCTTTTGTTCACGTGATTATCAAATACAGCATGTCACGTTTTTGCATAATTTGCTATCCGCCAATCAGAACGCTCAATTTTTGCAAGCACCTACGTGTTTGCCAGATTAAACCTTTTTGATTGGCGGATAGCAAATTATGCAAAAATGAAAAAAAATGTCTCTATAAAAATGTATTTAGGTACTCGATGGAATGTGTTCGTATCTGAATAGAAGTTTCAAAAAGCCAAGCTCCCCAAGACAGGCAACTTCTCGTTTTATGAAATAAAAACAGACGATGGTTTATTAATTTATAATCTAGGCTCTTAGTATCTGAAAGAGTCGTTTCAGTAAGTAGGGACAAATATTCAATCCAAAAATAACTTTCATACCTTGGGACCCCTCAAAACCCCAAATTGTATGGATATCTGAAGGGCGCACGATTGACTTATGGGGGGGGAAACCCCGCCAAAGCCCCCCTAAGTCGTGTTCTATGTTGGGCTTCGCCCACGTTAGGGGGAGACCCCCTGTAAAACCCCCCAAATTGTAGGATGTTTAGGAACGATTATTATGGGGGGGAAACCCCCAAAACCCCCTAAAGTGTGTTCTATGTGGGCTTGGCCCACGTTAGGGGGAGACCCCTAAACCCCCAAATGGTCACTGGATTGAGGCACGATTATATGGGGGAAACCCCCCAAACCCCCCTAAGTGGTGTTCTATGGTGGCTTCCGCCACGTAGGGGGAGACCCCACTAAAACCCCCAAATTTGTATGGTGTAGGAACAGCGATTATATGGGGGGAAACCCCCCAAACCCCCTAAGTGGTTCTAGTGGGCTCGCTCCACTTTAGGGGAAGACCCCCCAAACCCCCAATTGTTATGGTGGCTCCGGTGGGATAGGGGAGACCCAAATGCGTAATTGACAAATTATATGGGGGGGAACCCCCCAAACCCCCTAAGGGTTTCTATTGGGTTCGCCCACGTTAGGGAAGACCCCCAAAACCCCCAAATTGTATGGATGTTTAGGACACGATTATATGGGGGGGAAAACCCCCCCAAAACCCCGCCAAGTGTGTTCGTATGTGGCTTCGCCCACGTTTAGGGGGAGACCCTAAAACCCTCCAAATTGTATGGTTGTTAAGGGCAAACGAATTATAATGGGGGGCCAGAAACCCCCCTAAGTGTGTGTCTATGTGGTTGCGCCACGTTAGCGGGGAGAACCCTCATAAAAACCCGAGCCCAAATGTTATGGAGTTAAGGCACCGTTATATGGTGGGGAAACCGCCCCAAAACCCCCCTACGTGTGTTCTTGGGGCTCGCCACGTTAGGGGGAACCCCCTAAAACCTCCAAATGTATGGATAGTTTAGGGCACGATATAGGGGAAAACCCCCCTAAGTGTGTCTATTGTGGGCTTCGCCCACGTTAGGGAGAGGCCCTAAAACCCCCCACATTTATGGATGTTTAGGACACGATTATATGGCGGGGAAACCCCCGCTAATAATTCGCGCCACGTAGGAAAGCCCCAACCTGGGTCTAGTGGGCTTCAGCCCACGTTAGTGGACGACCCCCGAAAAACCCTCCAATATGTATGGTTGTTATAGGGCACGATGAAGGGGGGACCCCCCAAACCGCCCCTAAGTGTTGTTCGAATGTGGGCTTTCGCAACAAAAAGCAAGCTCAAGAAGCAACTTCCTTCGTTTTATGAAATAAAAACAGACGATGGTTTATTATTTATTAATCTAGCTCTTAGTATCTGGAAAGAGTCGTTTTTCAGTAAGTAGCGACAAATATTCAATCCAAAAATAATTCATTACCTTGGAAGATCCCCTAAAACCCCCCAAATGTATGGTTGTTTAGGGCCACGATTATTACTGGGGGGGAACCCCCCAAACCCCCTAAGTTGTTGTTTCTATGTGGTGCTTCGCCCACGTTAGGGGAGACCCCTAAACCCCCCAAATTGTCATGATGTTTAGGAACGATATATGGGGGGAAACCCCCAATACCCCCCGTAAGTGGGCCGATGTGGGCTTCGCCCAAAAAGCAAGCTCAAGAGCCAACTTCTTTCGTTTTTATGAAATAAAAACAGACGATTGTGTTTATTATTTATTAATCTAGCTCTTAGTATCTGGAAAGAGGTCGTTTTTCAGTAAGTAGGAACAAATATTCAATCCAAAAATACTTGCATAACTTGGAGATCCCCTAAAACCCCCCAAATGTATGGTTGTTAGGGCACGATTATTATGGGGGGGAACCCTCCAAACCCCCCTCAAGCAATGTGTTCTGGGGCTTTCGCCCACGTTAGGGGGAGACCCCTAAAAACCCCCTCAAATTTGTATGGATTGTTTAGGACACGATTATAGGGGGGAAACCCCCCAACTCCCGAAGTGTGTTCTATGTGGGCTTCGCCCCACGTGAGGGGAGGACCCCTAAAACCCCCCAAATTGTATGGATGTTTTAGGGACACGATTATTATGGCGGGGGAAACCCCCCAAACCCCCCTAAGTTTGTGTTCTATGTGGGCTTCGCCCACGTTAGGGGGAGACCCCCTAAAACCCTCAAATGTTTAATGGTTGTAAGGGCACGATTATTATGGGGGGGAAACCCCAAACCCCTCCTTAAGTTGTTCTATGTGGGCTTCGCCCACGTTAGGGGGAGGGACCCCCTAAAACCCCCCAAATTGTGATGGATGTTTAGGACCGATTATATGGGGGGGGAAACCCCCCAAACCCCCCTAAGTGTGTTCTTATGTGGCTTCGCCCACGTTAAGGGGGAGGACCCCCTAAAGACCCCCAAATTGTATGGATGTTTAGACACGATTATATGGGGGGGAAAACCCCCCTAATGATGTTCTATTTGGCTTCGCCCACGTTAGGGGGAGACCCCCTAAAACCCTCCAAAATTGTTATGGGTTGTGTAAGGGCACGATTATATGGGGGGGAAACCCCCCAACCCCCCTAAGTGTGTTCTTATGTGGGCTTCGCCCACGTAGGGGGAGACCCCTAAAACCGCCCCCCCCCCCCCCCACAACCCCCCCCCCCCCCCCCCACCCCAACCCACCCCACACCCCCCCCCCCCCCCCCCCCAACCCCCACCCCAAATTGTATGGATGTTGAGGACACTGATTATTATGGGGGAAACCCCCAACCCCCCTAAGTGGTGTTCTATGTGGGCTGTCGCCCCACTTAGGGGGAGACCCCCTAAAACCCCCCAAATTGATATGGATGTTTAGGACACGATTAATTATGGGGGGAAACCCCCCAAACCCCACCTAAGTGTCAGTTCTATTGGTGGGCTTCGCCCACGTGTAGGGGAGACCCCCTAAAAACCCCCCAAATTGTGATGGATGTTGAGGACACATTATATGGGGGGGGAAACCCCCCAAACCCCCTCAGTGTGTTCTGTGTGGGGCTTCGCCCCACGTTAGGGGGAGACCCCCTTAAAACCCTCCAAATTGTATGGTGTTAAGGGCACGATTATATGGGGGGGAAACCCCCCAAACCCCAAACTAAGTGTTTCTGATGTGGGCTTCGCCCACGTTTAGGGGAGACCCCCTAAAACCCCCCAAATTGTATGGATGTGTAGGACACGATTATATGGGGGGAAACCCCCCAAAAACCCCCCTAAGTGTGTGGAATATGGGGCTTTCGCCCCGTTAGGGGGAGGACCCCTGAAAACCCCCCAAATTGTATGGATGTGTAGGACACGATTATATGGGGGCGAAACCCCCCAAAACCCCCCTAGTGTGGTCTATGTGGGCTTCGCCCACGTTAGGGGAGACCCCTAAAACCCCCCAAAATTGGATGGACTGTTTAGGACACGATTATATGGAGGGGGAAACCCCCCAAACCCCCTAAGTTGTGTTCTATTTGTCTTCGCCCACGTTAGGGGAGACCCCCTAAAACCCTCCAAAATTGATGTGTTAATGGGCACGGATTATATGGGGGAAACCCCCCTAGTGTGTTCGATTGTTGGGCTGGGCGCCCAAAAAGCAAGTCAGAAGCAACTTCTTCGTGTTTGTAAATAAAAACCAGACGATGTGTTTATTATTTAATAATCTAGCTCTTAGAGCTGGAAAGAGTCGTTTTTTCAGTAAGTAGGACAAATATTCAATCCAAAAATAACTTTCATACCTTGGTGTCAAATTTAACTGATTAATATTCAGCAGTTACAATTTTTTTTTCAATTTAAGGGTTGGTCGTGCTAGCCGAGCACAAAATATAAAAATATAATAAAACAAAAAAAAGCGAAACGTTAGAAAATAAAAATATGTGTTCTAAAACTTTTGGTAGCTTTTTTTATGGGGAACCCACCCTTGTCACCCATCAATTTTTTATTTTGTTTTATGCAAATACAGATGAAAATATAATTTTTATGGTGGTTTTTCAGACATAAAATATTATAATTATTCTATTGAATAATAGTTTTTATTAACGTTTCGGGTTTTCCATTCACAAAAGTGCGAATAAAACATTTTAATTTCTCGAAACTGTGGCCAGATTTATATGCGAATGTAAAACTTTTTTATTCTCACTTTTGAAAATGGAAAAAAAGTCAATTTATCATGATTAGCTAAAAATGGAAAAAAGTTTTGTCCTACTGAAAGCATCCTTTTGCAATACAAAAAGATGGAGTTCACAAATATAATTTGATGTCAGAAATTTTTTCAGAAACGATACGTAATATTTTCCATGTTCAAAAATTTTTTCGGCGACTATATTTTTCGCTTAGGTAACTTTTTTTTAGGTCAACCCCCCCCTATGGAGCAAAAACCGTAGTAGGTATCAAGAAACGTTTTGAGAGAACTAATCATAATCTCAACATGATTTTATACATAGAGGGGTAACTATCGAAAAAAAAAATTGGCTATTTGTGTTTTGACACCGGACACCACCCGGTGTCGTAAAGAGCACTGCAAAAAACCGTTTCTTGATACCTACTACGGTTTTTGCTCCAGAGGGGGGGGGTTGACCTAAAAAAAAAGTTACCTTAAACCAAACACATTCTGAGATTTTTATGCAATTTTGAAATTACAAAAAAACCCATGCGAAATTCATAAATGTAGCATTTTGAAAAAAAAACGAATTGAGTCAAATTAGCTAACCACTTCATGAAATCTAACCTTTTATGGGAAGCAAAAAGTCCGCTAAAATTTTATAAATTAAAGTTATGGGAGATATGATACCTCAGATATAAAAATTTATTTTTAAGGTCATGTTGTGAAGCAAATTACTGATCGTACGATCCAAATGATTAAAAAAGATCGTCTCGGAGAACAAATCAATTCTACCCTAATTTCGATCGTAATTAAATCCTACGTTGAATTAGGCCGTGCTGTATCCGTTGCTGAAAACAAACCTGACAAATCGAAATATTTGCAAATTTATGAAAGTAAATTTCTAGTCGATTATTTGAAAGAAACCAGTCGATTTTACGCCGTAGAAAGTGCTACTTTTATCGAACAAAATGCGGTGACAGAATATCTTAAAAAGGCGGAAACGAGATTGGACGAAGAAAACATGAGATGCGAAAAATATCTACATGAATCGTCGGCGAAAAAAATCAAAAGTGCTTGTGAGATGGTACTCATCGAAAGTCATTTAGTTTGGGGTGAAATTATTTGAAATTTTCACAAGATTTTTCACAAAAAAAAACTTAGAAATGCCGAAAATTTTAGAGCTCACTGGATATGATTTGAGCAATATTGGGGTCATAATATTTTTTCTGTCATAGATAGTTTTTATTTGACGTTTCGGCTAAACAGCCATTATCAGGGGTCATATTACATTGCACATTGAAAGCAAATTCATGAAAATTCCGAATATATAAATATCATGTTTTAATTATGTAGTACGACCCCAATATAAACAACAATGTTTTTTAAGCATTCAAATCAGGCTCGTAAAGATGTACATTCCCGATCGGATTTTCTATCCCCATTTTCTCAATATTTTGCATTAACCCACATGCTCATTTTGGTAATATATTACCAGCTCGACTATAGACAAATCCCATTTCATAGCTGTATTATCCAATTAACGTGTAATTTGTATTACTTGGGATTTTTGCTATGCTCTATCTTTTGGTGCTAAAATCTTCTCTTTGCCTTTCTTACTTTTTGAAATATAACAACTTTGTCGAGGCACCCTTTTCAATCTCAAAAATTGACATGAAGTTTTTGACGTGAAAAATTGTTCAAAATTGAATTTTAAATGCTTTCACCAGAATAAAATTTTCAATAATTTTATGTGTAAAAAAATTAAAAGATTTTCATCGAAGAAAACCTTGGGACAACTTTTGTTATATGACACGAGTTGGGGTCAAATTACAAATTGACGCAATCAGGGTCATGTTATATCGAAGATCCTGCCTAGTGTAATTTTTATCTTGAGCGTCATCAATTTGATAAAGTGGCCAATCAAATCGCGGGATTCTGTGAAATTGAGTCGACAATCGGGTATTTTTGATTGGACACTGGCTCAGAGTGATGACCTCAAGGATAAAAATTTACATAGGCAGGATCTTCGATATGACTTCAGTGGTTTCATACTAATCCTACACTTCAGTACAACGTATTACAAATTTGTAAATACGATGATTTTTGATCGACAAAAAAACTTGTTTCATCCTTTCTACAGATAAATTTAACTCGGAATTTCACAGTCTCCTGGAAGTCAATAAAAGCGAAGATTTATCAAGAATGTTCCGAATGTGCGAAAAAGTTGAAGGTGGACTCGCACCCCTGAGAGTCAAATTTGGCGACTATATTCATCAACGAGGAATTGATGCTGTTTGTAATATTTCTGGCACTCCCCCTGATCCAAAAATTTATGTAAACACGATTTTGGAGGTTTACGAAAATTTCAATCGAATTAATATGCAAAGTTTTGACGGAGAATTCAAGGAATCACTCGACAAAGCAGCGTCTAAATTCATTAATAGGTAAAACTACAAATAGGTTTTTTTTATCAAATTCAGACGAAAAATGAAATTTGATTTTTAAAAATTTGACGAAAAATGAAATAAATTTTTATCAACATTTGCAAAAATGACGCCGTACTCGCAAATATATATTTTTGTGACTTGAACCTTGCGAGAGGCTGCTGGTGAATGCAAATAGTGACTTGTTTTCAGCGGGATTTCGACCTATATTTTTTGAGGTAAAATTTTGTAATATGACACAAAAGAGGCAAATTACAAAATTTAGGCGTATGGGGTTGTATTACATTGCATTTGGAAAAAATTTCGTGACGATTCTAGATACCTAAAAAGTATTATTTTATTCTGTAATATGACCCAATTCTCAGTCGGTTTTCTCCATTTGGGATTATTAAAAAAGTCATTTTACATCATTTTCCCCAAAAACTTTTGCAACTGAAAATCATTTATGTAGTTTTTTTAGGCAGTTCAATTGTTATTTCGATTGGTAAAGTATATACGGTAGAAAAATTTTTTGGCTTCCTAGGTTGATCACGTGATCGGAAATCATTCATCGAAATTGCTCAAAATGACCGAACAAAACATTTTTTTGCGAATTATCGGTGATCACCGAAAAAATTTATTCTTAAGAAAAATTTTCACCACTACAAATTCGGTTAAGATTTAGATGCAAAAACCCGTTTGTCGCTATCTAGTCTGCTAGTCGCTATCTAGTCTCAGAACAGATAATCCTTAAATTGAACTACCTAATAAAAGACGCCAATGTCGATTACAAATTTAAACCTTATTTTCTCCTGGTCAAAATATCAAGTTCCGAATTTTGTTATATTGTTTTTAATCTAAAACTAATAATTTTGATCGCTGCGCGCCCTAAATATGCTCGATAACGCACAATGAAGTTAATAATTAAATTTATTTGTTTCAGATCTTAAAATTAGTTTAGGAATAAAATCTGTGCCCAAAAAGCGTCGACCTCTCCAGAATTAGTTGCTCGCTACTGCGATTCTCTCTTGAAAAAATCAAACCGAACGATCAAACCCCCCAAATTGTATGGATGTTTAGGACACGATTATATGGGGGGGAAACCCCCCAAACCCCCCTAAGTGTGTTC
>SCLH01000419.1:37514-56707 GCA_004367855.1 Oikopleura vanhoeffeni | reverse complement strand
TTTTTTTTCTCACAGATTTTGCGCGCGTAAAAACTGTGAGAAACAATGGTATCGATTTTTGAAAATACTATCTGACCAATCAAAATGAGCGAAGAATTAAATATTTTTCTCTCTCTGATTTACATAATTATTTTTAATCGAATCTGGACAATTGTTTAATATTAATTAAGCTTTCAAGCCGAGTAATATGCTTCGATTTTCGAAAGTAGGTTCAAATGAAAGCTACGGCAACACTGATCAGAAAGTTGGCTTACGTCGAGATAATATTTCGAAGTCTTAGCGGTTAAATTATAACAAACATTGTTTTATAACTTTATTTTGAAATAAATACTTTTCTGTTTAATTTTGAAATAATTGAAATAGTAATACAAATCTTCGAGTTCCTCTTCTGTAAAAAAGGCATTTTTAACGGCGTTGATTTGATTTTTTTTGGATTTTTTTTTAGTTATATTTACTTTTATTTTTGAAAAACTTCTCCGTAATGAAAATTAACAATAATTTAAATATGATATCAAAAACTCCAATTTAAAGGAACAAATAGAAATTTTAAAACAGCATAATTTGACCACCAAATGAGAATTTTTTTTTTTCAAAAAATTTATATTTTTTCATTTTTTTCACCCCGCAAAGATATTAATTTATTTTTCGATGTTTGCTCTAGATTTAAGTTCCCGCGTACGTATCCCTACCAATAAGGGTTAAGACGAACGCACAACGTCGGGCTTAAAAATACCTTTCTACATAGATAACATTAATTTGTCTACAAACTGTAAATAAAATTTGTAAGAAGAATGTTAAAATGTTATCAAAAAATATTTTTAAATGCTTACTGGGTCATATTCTTCATCGCCATCTTGTTCCCAAAATATTTCGTCTGGTTTTTCAATTTCTTCTTCACCGAGATCTTCTTCGCCAAAGTAGTCTGGATCATATCCATCACAATCATCGATTTTGTCAGGAGTAAAAATACTTCCCTAAAAAGAAGTTCTAATGAAAGCTTCAAAATAACTTTTTTTATGGCTATACACTAGATTTTCATCTTGCGTTTTCTCGTTAACGGCAATTTTTTAATTCCGCCAGGTAGACAGCCGTAAAAAAATGCCGTAAACGAGAAAACTCAGGCTGTAATACTTTTGCTGTATTTCATAATATATTCTTAAATGAAATATTTAATTATGAATTAAATTCATATCTTTTCTTCACACTTTTGATAATTTAGGTCGAGGATCAATCAGATTGGACCTACATTATCAAAAGTGTGAACAAGGAATATTGTTTCTATCAACGTTTTATTTATTTTAAGATTTTCAAGAAAATGTTTTCTTCAAGTTCAAATTAAACAATCGGACAGAGAAAATATTTGATAAAATTTTAACCCTGAGTAGCATTTTTTATGATCAGTATTTAATTACTGTAAACTAAGTTTTTGGATCTCTAGCTATTAATTAATTTATTGCTAAAGCTAATCCGAAATGTACATTTGGCCAGTTTTTGACCAAGTAGAAAATTTTCGATGCAAAAATTTTTAAATTTTAGAAACAAATTCGGAGTTATTCTCATGAAAATTTTCCAACAGAACTACAGTAAGATTTTCCAAATTTCTTTTAAACTTAGTTGAACAAAAAAATGTTGAAATTTTACTACACATATATAAAACAATGCATTTATTTTCAAAAAAAAATTTTGTTTGATTTTCAATGCACAGGATATATGAAAGTAATCAATATTTTGTTGGTCGATTTGTCATTCTTACAAACTGTCAGGCATTCGGTATCATTTACCGTTTAATTCAGCATGATGATATGCCCAAAGGGTGTCTTCAAAGGTTAACCTTGACCGACATTTCACAAAATTTCATAAAAATATTACCCAGTCAATTCCGGCTAGACCTTCTTCGATCAATTCGATGACATTAATATCAGCTGGTGCATATTTTTGCAAGAACCCGCCGACCGTTTCAAGCCCTCCTTGAAATTGTGCATTTCTTGTTTCTTTGGGTTGAACTAAAATCTCTTGAAGATCTGGAATATGTTCTGCAATTTGCTCTTTAAAAAAGCTAAACATTTTTATTCAACTCAAGTGCTAAAAATGTGAAAAACAGTAAAAAACGGTTTCTGTTCTCAGAGCTCGAGGGCTCAATTAGCTCATAAAGAAACCTGATTACGTGATCTACTTTCAACGAGCAGTGTGTTTAAAGCTGACTCAACAAAAAATACAATTTTTGGCAAAAAAGAAATTAATCAAACAATTAATATTTTTATATCTCTGAAACATATTGTATAAACTTTTCGAGCTTTTTTGCTTAGTTACATGTCCTCAGGCATTTTTGATTGTCGACCAAATCAACTGTAACTTTTACATATATTTTTTCGTTAATTTCTTCCATGGGGTACCGTTCACAAAAATATATTTCGCTAAAATTTTGGAACTAGACTAAATCTGCCAAAAAATAACAATAAGCTTGGTCTCACATCTCCAGGACATCAAGTTCGCCTACCAGCGGTCCCTGAATGTCATTAAATGAATATCGGATTCCTCGATTTTTCAGTCACGGGTTAAGAGTGACAAGATCAACTAACGATCATAAGATCAACTTATACAGATTAATTATATGTAGCACCGGGATTCGAACTCGAAACCCCTGGATATGATGCGCTAATATCATACCACGGCTGTTAAGCACTGCACCAAACGGTCCACTGCTTACAAGCCGTAGTATGATATATCCACATCTCATCAAGAGATCTCGAGTTCGAATCCCGGTGCTACATATAATTAATCTGTTTATACGCCTTTCTGTATAACTCAATAATAAGAAATTGTAATTTAAACTATTTCAGTTGATGTTATATTACAAAATAGAGAAAAAATCAACTTATTTTCTATGGAAGCTACGGTGTGTGATTTTCTGAATCAATTGCAAGTCGGTTTTAATTCCACCGTATCGATTCGAAATCATCATGATAAGATTTTGCGTCGTCAACTTTCTAGTGACCGTATACGCAACCAGGGGTAAATTAAGTACACACCGAGCACTCGAGAGCATAACTAGCGTTGTCCTCTATAACATCGCGTGTTAACTTTCAACTCTTGGTTATAACCATCATAAAAAATGACTATGTGAGATTTTTTGATACCATGACTTTAAAATTGACCTCTATATCCCCTATTCATACTTTTGTTAATATCCCGGCCCTACTACTTAAAAACACACTACGTTTCCTAATCAGGGCCGGGATATTAACAAAAGTGTGAATAGGGATATCATTTTGAAGGTGACTTACTTTACTTTACATGTAGCATTTATTGGCCTGCGAATCGTTTTAAGATTCGTTACTTTTAACTCATGGCCAAAACATTGAGATTTTTAAAGACATTTATTGTAGTCCCAATAACCGACCACAACTTGTGGTCCACAAGTGGGCAAACTTGAGTCATAAAAATGTGAGACTAAGCTCATTGTAATTATTCTGCTGATTTAGTTTAATTCGAAAATTCTAACAAAATTATTACATTACCTTTAATTTTTCTCATTTTGATTTCGTCAAACAGTTAATCTTGACCAAGCAGCCTGGTTCAGGCTTCAAAGACGGATGGCTTTTACTCCTTTCTATACCTTTTCAGAGCAAAGATATGGAAAATTTTGGGATAGGGATGGGAAATCGTCAAACGGATGGCTTATTTTTGAAGCCTGATCATGATTTAGCGCACCAAAATTACGTCAAATTTTCATGAATTTATTGTTTTTATTTCATAAAAAATTTCGATTGAAAATCAAAGTTTTGCCCGGGAAATTTAGTTTCAAAATATAACGTGATATTGAAAATGATGCCCGTCACAAGAAACAAAGTGTTGGTATTTGTTTGGAAGATTTTCTTCAAAACATATATCACGTAACTAAATACTGAATGACTCTAGTCATAATGGTTACGTCGTTTTTAAAAAAAACAATAACTATGTATTTAAAAACATTAAAATACCGACGTACTGTATCGTTTAAAAACAAATATGAACTTTCTCGTATTGACAGGTTTCAGCAAACTTTAAAGCTTCCCATTCAAATCGGTTTCAAATTTGTGACTAAAAAATCCAGGGATGAGTACGCTTTTCATTGAGACCCATAAAATGTGTATTTTTAGCTTCTTCCACCTCATTAATAATTGGCCAATATAAGAATTGTACTTTTATAAACTATAAATTATAGTAGAAACCAGTTTTGAAACCCAAAAAAACAATTTTACCTATAAGAAATTTGAATTTCATATTTGAATCATTTAAAAAAAACTGTATTTTTTGTTTCCTCAGCAGAATAATTCATCGTATAATAGTCTTGCTTATTTCAACGCCTAAAGCGGTGAATGAATTCGTGTTTCAGGACCATACAATCTGTTTTTCACCGGAGACTGTTTAATTAAAAACGTCTGTTCAGGTGTTATCTTCAGAAAATATACTTTTCGTAAACCAATGTTTTTCCATAGCTTTTACAATTCGTTTTCGTCTATTTTATAGGTGGATGCTTAACCCATTTACATTCGGACCGTGAGATTTAGCGTTAAAGGATAAGCAATTAGTTAAGACTTTAATTTCATCATCTACATGTATGTACCATTTTTTGTTCACAAATATTTAAATAAAGTTTTATAATTATCGAAAAAAAAACGGATAAGCCTGTAAATATATGTTCCACTGCACCGCTTCGGTATGACAAATATTGTTACTTAAAGACATATATTGAATAAATGCGCATAAAACAAAAAAAAGCAATCGTCGAAAAAAATCAAATTTGCGGAGAAGGTGGTTTCTGAAAAGGGATTCTCAGTTAAAAGATAACTTTTGTTTCCGATTTCGCCTTAAAAGGGAAGGTAATTAAGGTATCCAGACTGATAACTTATATTTAGTCAGCTGCAAAACGCTTATTATTTTCAATAAAGTGGAAAATAGACGGCTACAGCTGCAATTTGATATATCCCTTGATGACACTGAATGTTGTCTAGGCAGTTGTAAACAAAAGGATATCCCCTATTCACAATTTTGTTAATATCCCGGCCCTACTACTTTAAAACACACTACGTTTCCTAATCAGGGCCGGGATATTAATAAAAGTGTGAATAGGGGATATGCCTTGAAAACTTTTATCAATTATCGTGCTCATATAAAAGTTAAAAATCATTGACGAGTTACAACCTGCAGTTTAATAAAAATAACCTGTCTCAGCTTATGGCAAAATAAGCATAAATCTGATCATCATTATTAAACTGTCTTTTTCAATCTTTTCAATAAAGTTATAAAATTATCGGAAAAAAAATCTTGACAGTTTTTAATAAAACGGAAGACATCGAAATTTTTGTAATAATCTGCGTTGTTGGCATCATGCTTATGTTAATCTTTGGGTTTTTCCTGAAAAATGTCTTGATGATAGAAAATCAGATGAAAATGTTCAAACTCTGCAAAGATTTTGGGCCGTGAATGTCATTCAAATCCCTGGAGATATAAAGTCAGTTTATCGATCAAGTTATATGCATTGTCCATCACCAACTTCCAAACGAGAAGATCATTTTGATTTGGAAAACCAATACCAAAGTATATAAATCCAGCTTTTAAATTTTCTTTTGACTAATTTTTATTATTTTTTGCAAACAATACTGTTAATTACAATTTGTAAATAAGAAAAATTATAAAAAAAATTTCGAAAAAAGTGGCGACTTAATTTCGTTGGGAAGGTATACAGACGATGTGTGTATAATAGTAAAAAAATGTAGTTTTAACAAAATATTCGAAAAAATAAACGGGTTGGACCATAACTTATCTTTTACGAGTGAAAACATGGAAAACAACAGTTTAATTTTCTTAGACAGCAAAATTTTCATAGAAAATTCAAAAATCGAATTTAAAATTTTTCGAAAATTTGGGAATGAAACAATTTTTTCAAATTATCAGAAATCGATAATGCTCAAAAAATACCTTATTTTAAACATTTTCACACAATTTCATAATGTGACGGACTCAAGTTCAAATGAATTTTATAAATTAGAAGGCCTAAATCGAGTTAAGAACATTTTTTTAATAAATGGTTATCCGCGTTACTGTACTTGATCAGAAAATGAAACCTTTTCTTAATAATGAAAAACCTGAAAAACAAAGATAAATGCAACTCTCTGCCTAAACTATACAGTATAGACTATACTTGTGCTAACACCGAAAGTTACTGTAAACTTTTAGTTAGCCAAATGAGAAATACTATCCCCGAATTCAAAGTAAATATCGCCCTGAGAACTGTTAAAATAAGCAAACTTTTCTCGCGGTCTGCAAAAGCAGAAAATCTTTCTATCTACGAAACTCAAGAATGTATATCCCTTTGTCACACTTTGGTTAGAATGCGTAGCCACTACTCCTTTTAACGTCTGATTTTGGCGTTGTGGCTACGCATTCTAACCAAAGTTTGATAAAAGGATATATCATTTTGTGTGTGATTGCAAAGAACTACATGCGTCTAAGACCACTTTTACACCGAATCCATGAACACGGTCAACCTAGCATGGAAGGCGAAGTTTTTCTTCATAAAACCCAGTGCAAGCATTACAAAAAAAGTTTAGCAAAAGTTAAAAGAAGCAACTCATATCAGTATCTTTAACCCGCATAAAAAGATAGACTCGTCTATGAACATTAACAATCGCGTTTGAAAATTATAACTCAAAAATTTTAAGAAATATTTTGAACGTACTGAGAAATATTTTATAAAAACAAAACGCCCCAGTTTGAACGTTCAAAAGGAAGAAAATTTCTTCGCGCTCTTTTCCAAAATGGGCGGTGTAAAATTAAAATCACAACGCTCACTGTAACTCCAAAGTTGTTTGCACACATTCTAGATTTACTGATTTTCAAGTCTACTTATTTTTGCCTGTAAAATACTTACTTTTGACAAATGGTTAGGGTGCGCATCGGGAACCCTACATACTGAACTAAAACTGTTGATAGACATTTATTTGCTATGGGGGGGGTAATCGCCACAGCATAGCCGAAACTAGTCAAGTAGTAAACTTTTTAAAAATTATAATGTTATCACGTTTCGTTAAATTTTGAAATCCACCAAAATTTATTTAATTCCATCGATCTGGAAAATCCATTGATGCAGAATCCTTTATTATCGAAAATTTTATTACTCGATGCATGGATTACATGCCATGGAAATAATAATGATCGATTAAAATGGAAAACATAATATATATCACAATTTACAAGAATTATTTAACTTGTGTTAACATTAAACTGTAAAGAAACCAAAAAAATTAAAAACATAAAAAAATATATTTATCGATAAATCTGAAAATACAATTTAAAGGCGTTTGCTCCTAGGATTTGTTTTGCTTTTGAAATATTTTCAGCAAAAATTGATTTTTTTGTCAAATTTCCAACAGTTTTCAAAGAGATATTCTTTGGTTAGTTTTCTTACTCCGCGTGATAATTTGTGTCAGAAAAAAATAGTCACCAATCAAATCACACGATTGTCAACTTATTTTAAGAATCGTGTGAGTTGATTTGGACATCAAAGTTATGACGTGGAGTGAGAAAGCTTACCAAAGGATTATCTTCGATAGTAAGTAGTTGTTTTTTCAAATAGAATTTTTCCAATTTTAGATTGTCATAGTTCTGCAATCAAACAATTTGAGCAAATAAAATTGATTACTCTTTTTGACTCTTGAAACTCATTAATTCAAATTAGGCAGCCCGAGATATCAAAACTTGATTAAAAGTCCTTAATTTTGTTTTTGACCAATCAGTGGGTTGCATTTAAAAAAATTGAATCTATTTGTGAATATTTTTTTCATAAATCTGCGACCCAAATTTATCAATTTGTTTATCAATTTCCATAAGGAGACAGCCTATTTTAAATCGTATAAATGCTCAAAATTTAATTTCGTGTTGTACGTTTACGTGATCATTAAAATTGCCCACCAATTTATTCTTTCAGCATGGAAGCGAAAAAAAAATAGTTGGGAGTGTTTATCACGTGACGCGCATCACTTTACAAACCCACGCACTATCGAGAAACAATTCAGAGCGAATCATTTTACTCCCGAAATAGAGTAAAGAATAACAAACGTTTCTGATTTTAACGCACATAATCCCGCCAAGGTAAGAGACAAACTTTCACAAAGGTAAGGGCCCAAAATAAGCTGCAAAATCAAACGAACGAAAGATGAAGATTCTAATAAAAAAACGAATATATTTTTTGAATTGGTCATTATTTGAAAAATTTTCAAAAGCGAGAATAAACGCAAGCATTTTAGTTTATTTAGCGGAGTATATTTTAGTCGACATTATAAGAATTCCTATTTTTTGCTATGATTAAGAATGAACCATACCTATAATACATAACCTATAAAAATTGCTTACGTAGAAATCAGCACAGTTACTGTAGTATAGTCAAATAGAAATTTACGAAATGTTTTATTTTTGCACTAAACCGACTGGTTTATATTTTAAAGAGAAATCGAAAATTGTATTTAATATACTTACTTTTTTTACGGTTTTTTTTAAATTGGTAAACTTTACTCGACTGCGAATTTTTCTTATCAAGAATTATTAGTAAAAAGTCGATCAAAAATGCTAACTGTATTTCTCACGCTTTTAGAAATTGTAGAAATACAAATTTTCTGAGAAAACTTTATCTTTATTTCTCTAATAATATTTAACTCTACGCCAGAAATTTCGGGAAAATATAGCTCAGATTATTTGTAAAATTTGACATATTTTTGAATCAAAATAACTTGAAATTTTATTTCATAAAATCGTTATGAAAAATTCCAAAAAATAGTGTTTTCTCATGTACATTCGGAATACGATTTATTTTAATAATAAGTTCAAGTTAAATTATCGCTATTGGACAATAGCCACTTACGCGGACATGTGCGACTGCTCTAAGCCAATGAGCAATTGCGATAATATCGCAGAACAATTTAAAGACTCGTTCGATATTATTTTTACTATAAATTATTGTCAATTATTATTAAAACTATAGGTTGTTAACTTTTTATAAATTGGAATTATAATTTAAGTCATGAAGAGAAAATACAAAGAAATTGCGCCGAAAGTGACGATAAATATAGCTGTTCCTGGAAATTTACGAAATACTCCGCGGTTAATTAATTTCCAAAGTTTTATTTCTAAAGAACAAATCATTGTACCAGTAAGTTCATACAGCAGCTTTGTTAGAGATGATGATTTCACTGATTCAGCTAAGGGTTTTAATAAATTAAAAAAAAACCATATGTAATTTGAATTTGTAGTTATTTTGAAAGATAATGATATAAATTAATCTTGTGTTATAAATTGGGGAAATTTGTATTCTTAGGTTTTGAATTATTTTTTAGCGGAAGTGAGGCTTCTAAAAAGAAATGACTTTCTATTTCTTTTCAAAGCTAACATAGGGAAAATTTGAGGCTACTCAAAATTGCACCCAAAAAATGCATGTCTGGTCTGATCTGCATACACAGAATATCGATAAATTTCATAAAATTAAGGGGGTAGCGAGATTCCGCCATAATAAGAATATTTGGGGCTCTATATTAAAAACACTACAATTCACATGAGAGTTAACCATACCATAATGGTAGTACCATTCCTCAATAATCTCCTAAACATTTTTGATTAAAAAACCATCAATTTCAGCTGATGAATTTGAGACAATTTGTAATTCTGTTCGCAGTAAATTACCTTACAGCTTACCTGAACGCACTATATTATCGCTCCAAGCCACAGAAGTTGTCAAATCTGAAGCTCAAATTCGTCCTCAGCAACGTTTTATCAGCAATATTCCACAAAATTCAAACGTCCAAGTTCAAGGCACAACAATATCTTCTTCAAAAGAAAAATACCAAACAACAGAAATTTCAAATGTGGATGACTCAGTTTCAGGGTTTGATTTTTTTCTATTTTTTTTTAATACATGACGAAAATTCAAAAAAGATAAATTTTTTTAGTTGAAATGAAAAAAATATCGATAAAATTGATTTCTTCAAGGAAAGTATAAGTTAAGTAAGAACCTCATTTTTTAATAAAATTTAATTGTAAGAAATAAAAAGTTCATGAAAAAAGTTTTCTCTCAAAACGTACTTTAATGGATATTCTTTTCCCAACCTAAGTCCACCTTAAAAATGCTTACTATCTCTATAGCGCGTGTTCAAATCCCACTGATATTGTCTTAGTGAAATGTTCTTGTATGATTATAGACAAGGGTGCTTTATATTTGTAATCGGTGTGTTAATCACTCAGACAACATTAGTGGGATTCGAACATGCGCTAAAGAGATAGTCAGAATTTTTAAGATGGACTTAGATTGGGAAAAGGATATATTAAAAGTACTGTACGTAAAGTTAACGTCGTAAACTCGTGAAAGTCAGAATATTAAAGCACACAATCTATTAATTTTGAAAAAATATTTTTCTAAGTTTGATATGCGCGCTAGGATAAATGACTTCCATAACTTATTCGTGAACCAATGAAGAACAAACCCATTTAACAAACTAATTTTGAGTACAGATAACGGCTTGAGTAGACCGGTCACAAATGCTTTAATTATTACAATTTGTTCTATGGTATCAAATATTACTTTTGGTCATTTTTGTTTGACATTTTGAAAATTTATATCAAAGTGAGAGATTATATGATTTTTAAATGTTTGACAAAAATGTGCAAAATTAACTCTAGAACTTTCCTGTTATCTCCAGCCTGAGTTTTCTCGTTTGCTGCGTTTTTTTCATCCCCAAAAATTAATCAATCAGAGACAGTTATTCCGGATATTGACCAAGGCAAGGGTACAAAACGCAGGCCAAATTCAAAGCATATCTGAACCGTATGCTGCACCAACTCTATGGTTAATTTGTATCAGGGATGCCAAAAATAACAATTAAAATGTCCCTAAGTGACCACAAGAGCCGCTAGAGAGCAAATGCGAAGCATTTCTGGACTATTTTTTTGTCGGCCTAATGAGTAAATTTGTATCAGGGAAGTCGAAAATGACACTTAAATTGTTCCAAAGTGACCACAGGAGCCGCTAGAGAGCAAAATGAGGACTATATGAAACCTGATGTTTTTAAGGGTAAATCTATATCTGTTTGATCGAAATTAAGTTTCAAACTCATCAAAAATAAACACATTTGTTCCAAGGTGACAATCCTCACAAAATAACTTTATTATTAATTTGATATTCTCTATGAATCTTCAAAGGTCGTAGAAATAAGCTCTGTGACGATGCTCAAAAATATATCTCGGGTGCATTTATTAGTCTTTTGGAACATAATCTCTAATTATGCTTTATTAACAAAGTACAGAATAGGGAAACCATTTTTCAACAAAATAATCTTTAACAAAATTAAATTTGAATTTGAAAACCCGTGCCCAGTATACACGGGATGAAACCGTGCAAAACTTGTTTGTCAAGAAAAAAATAGGGTTGGGGTGAGAAGATCAGGGTTCCGTAGGAACCCTTGTCTTCTTGCACCAACCCTAGTTTTTTTTACAAAAAAAATTTTGCCATGCCCCGAGTGTACTTTTATGTGTACACTAATATAATCTTATCATGAAAGTATTAGAATTAGAGTGAGGTAAACTCGTGTCCGATATACACGGTATAAAACGACGCAAAGCTGTTTCTTGGGAAAGGCTAGGGTTAGGGTTAAAAATAAGGTTGTGTTCCGCAAGAACAAACGACCTTATTTTTTTAACAATAACCATAGACTTTTCCGAGGAAAAGTTTGCCATGCCACGAGTGTACACTATAACAGTTATTTTTCTATGAACCAGAAATTTTACCGTTAAAATATTATTACTTTAGGTATTTTTTTAATGCAACCCACGTTTATCAGCATGATTACTAGAATATTATATAGAGATATAAATCAACGGTTTTCTTGTATTATGTACCCAAGTAAAAAGTTTTGCCACGGTCTTAGTAAACACTTATCCTTTAATTTATCCTTTAACACAAATTGTAACATGTAACAGCCCCCGCAGGACCCGCGGGGAGGCAATGCTTTCTTAATTGTGATTTAAAGAGAGAAGTTTATTAAAATCTTAATTTAATGATTTTAAATAAAATTATTTTTATTTATGCGATTGCATTCGACGGTTTTCCATGGGATTCATATTTTCTTGTATCAATCCCAGATCTTTCACATCAAAAAGTTTTGGCATGCCCTAAGTGTACACATTTATACATATGAGAGCCCCGGCAGGGCCCGCTGGGAGGCAATACTATTGAAATTTGTGTCAAATTTAAAAAAATTAGATCGATATATTTATAAAAAAAAATATTCGAAAATTCCCATGTTTTTTGTATCATGTAGGCAAGAATAAAATTTTGCCATGCCCTTAGTGTACACAATTTTCTTTTAAACACAAATTGTAACACGTGATAGCCCCCGGCAGGGCCCGCCGGGAGGCAATACTTTTTGAAATGCTATTCACGGACAAAATTGTTTTGTAAAAATCAGTTTCAAACATTTTTTAAATCAAAAAGTTTCGGCATGCCCTAAGTGTACACAATACTACATAATACAGCCTCCGGCAGGGCCCGCCGGGAGGCAATGCTAGCTTTATAAAATTAATGAGAGAAGCCTAATAAAAAATCTAAATTTGATGATTTTAAATAGAATTACTTTAATTTATGGAATTGCATTAGACGGTTCATCATGAGAATCATATTTTCTTGCATCAATCCTTGTTTTTTCACATCAAAAAGTGTTGTCATGCCCAAGTGTACACAATAATACATACAGCCTCCGGTAGGGCTCGCCGGGAGACATTACTATTAAAAATAGTGTCGAAATAAAACATTTTAGATCAATATATATCCATTTTTATCCCCGGGTCACCTTCAAAACTTATTCGCCTGTTAGAAGAATAGGGAATAAGTTTTTAAAGTGACCCGGGGATAATAATGGATATATGCAAAAAAACATATTTTTCGAAAATTCCCATGTTTTGCCTTAGAAACCGCTAATTTCAAAAGTCTATTACCAGATGACTTGGAAAAAACAAAAAAGTTTTTCATGTCAAACATTTACTTTGGTACATGATACAAAAAACCGTTTGTCGATATCTCTTATAATCTCGGAGTAATTATGCTGACAAGAGTAGCTTTCATTAAAAAAAGCTACATAAAATATTTTTTGTTTGAAAAACCCTGCCTACAGAAAGTTATATGTACAGATTAAATTTGGTATCACGGAAAAATCAATATTTTATATCTCTCACAAACAATTTTTTTTAGAAAAATTTGATATCGATGTAAATTCGAGCGACATTTAGAACAAAAAAGTAAATTCGATATTTTTTTTGATGATAGAAATCGGACAAAACAAAAACTTTTCTTAAAAAGGCCAATTTCATAATGAGTGATTCTGAACTTTGTGTATTCATTTGAAAAAATATTGTAAGAAATGCAAAATTTGATTGCAAACAAAAACATCTACATTATTTGAAAAAAACATTCTTCTTAATTTTTACTTATTGCTCTCTAGCGGCTGGAGTGGACATTTTTTTCAAATTTTTACGGTCATTTTCGGCTTTTCCGATACCGATTAATCCCGAAGCCTCATTTTTTTAGCCTGCACATACCCCGCGTTTTTGCTCTCTAGCGGCTTTCGTGGTCAATTAAGAGCTTAACCTATATTGAATTTGGATTCCTGCGGTCGATTCGTCCCAATAGGCGTATTTTTAGCCTGCCTATAGCCTGCGTTTTTGCTCTCTAACGGCTTTCGTGGCCACCATTTAGAGCTTAACGCTATTTCGGGCACATATTCGGATTCCTGAGGTCGTTTTACCCTCAATGGGCCCATAGCGGGCCATATTTTTTTTGGCTTGCGTTTTGTACCCTTGCCTTGACCAATCACCGTCGAGTATGTTTGCGGAAAGAAAAAACGTAGCAAACGAGAAAACTCAGGCTGTACTTTGAGGCTTAATTTTATTAATCTGACCCTTGCCAAAGTTGTAAAACTAGAAAATGAAATCGAATTAATTGACACAATGATACAGTGTGCATTTTGTTTCAAATCTTTACGTGGGAATCAGTTGAAAAATTATGACATAGAATTCAAATCAATGCTTTTATGTCATGATTGTTCCAGAACTGAAATTATCGAATGTCTACTGTGCTGGCCAACAAAATTATTTACTACAGAAGATAGGAACTGGTTAAAAATGGCATGATATTGTGTGAATTCAGTTTTATAAAAAAATTTCGGATATTTTTCCATTATTTTATCAGCTTTGTAAACCACTTAATAGCTATGTTTTACACACGCAAAATGACCATTGGGGCGGTGAACCTAAAGGAAATATTATTTATGAAAAAACCTACAGAATTTGTACGCCAAAAGATCATAGATGTAAAGTTGAAAGAAAAAGAGAAAATCCGCCACCAATGGAGCCAGGACTCGATATAAAATAATCAATTTATAAATTTTTATTTGGGACTTTTTATCTAGTTCACAGTGAATTTTATTTTTCTGTTCACTTAGAACTGTTCACTTAGTTTTATTTTCAAATATTTGAAAATAAAATTATTTAATTTCGAAGTGGAGTCGTTTCGGCGATAAAAACGAGAAACAGTCTTCTTTTTTGGCTTCAAGCTACGCATGAACCAACAGCGATGAGCTATACGATTTAACAATACATGTTTTACTTTACATAATGTGTTGACTAGACAAGTCATAAATTTAATAAATTATAACAAATTTATTTTGAGCGGGCGTGAAAATTTGGTATAAGATTTATACTATATTTCAAAAATTGAGAGTTTTGAGTTAAATTTTCATCGAATTTCAGAGCTTCAAAAATGCAGTTTCCGAAAATTTTATTGCCGAATATGTCTTGCTATTGGGAAAACGTATTTGCATTCACAGCGAACAAAAGCTGAAACGCATATCAAACGAAATCATTACATTTTAGGAAATGCAGTCAACAATTTGACTAATGATATTGAAATTTGTTATGCTTCGAATGATAATTTATCTTTTTATGACCAAGGTAATTTATTTCACTAGAAATTTTATGTGACAAATATTTTAAATTGTCGTCTACTTCAGACTCTATAGCGCCATTTTTTCTAAGGAACATCTTTTACAGAATTGTCCTTAAGGGGGTGGTTGTCGCATTTTAAGGCGAGAACGGGGTTTTCAATGGCCAATTATCGCAAAAGTACAAACTGTTGGACAAAGTATTACTTCTAACTAATGTATTTGAGCAAAAATCTTGCATCCTATAAAAAAATCGAAAGTGAAGGATGGCTCGTCCAATCAGAAACGTGCTAACAAAACTGACGGAATTATTTTTTTAAAATGTATCTTCTCCCTGAGTTTTTAGGTACAACAATTATTTAAGACTTAAATTAACCGGACAAAACGTGGGCAGATAATCGAGTTGAGTTTTTTTGAAAATTATTGGATTTGGTTTCAGTATCACCAAAAAAGCTGAAGAGTCCGTGCATATTATCGAGTTGAGTTTTGTCTAAATTTCTGACTCGTTTTTTTGTAAATCGTGTTTCAAAATTCCACAAATCAAGAAATTTTAACTTTTTTCATACGAAATATTTTTGAACTCATCAAAAGTGCTTTCCTAGCCATGTATCAAAATAAAACGAGTACCAAAATGCTTGTAATTTTCCATCTTTTCATAAAAAAGGTATAAAAATAAAATTGGGATAATTTGTTTTTAAAGTCTCATTTTGCGACGACCACCCCCTTAAGTAATACATTTTTTTTACTTTTGAAATTGCATTTTAACGCAAAAAGATTGTTCTTACCATAATTAAGTCGACAATTTCATTTTGTGAGAAACTGAATTAATTATTTTTTTATATTTTTTAGATGTTGAAATAGTTAGAAGTTACTGTTCGGGCTAGATCTTGCGAATCATTCTTAGTAAAAGCTTTATTTTTGCTACATTCATAATTTTATTGGTTTTTTAAAAAAAAATTATCAAAAAAAATCAAAATTTGCAAAACCTCACATTTTGTCTAAGTATTTTTTGCAAATAATTGACTTTATCTTGTGATCTAGAAACCGGACTAATTTTTTTCACTCTGGTGACACTTTCGTGCAAAAGCTCAATGTTTCTTAACCCTTGGAGGACTTGGACTATTAAAAAAAACACCTGTAGATTAAAGACCGAAAATTGCAGGTTATTTCTGAGGGAGTCACTTTTTAGGAAATTTAATTCTTAATCTTTTCCATTATTAATTTTTGTTCTGAGGGCCCCATTTTCTCACAAAAGAATTGCGTAGGTTGAAGCTCGATTTGTAAATGTTTCTTTTTTATAGGGTTAATAAAGTCAAAATGTGTTTCATACTTTTTAAGTTTAAGTCTATCGTTAATCTCGAGGACTACAGTACAATAAAGTTGAAAGCACTTCACTTTTACCGTAATAAGCGCTCAAAGTCGCACAACTTAACCAACATACTCAGAAGTTCAAAACAGTGACGTACTCAGCGGTGGCCATATCTAGCCACCTGACTTTAAAAAATCATATTTTCATCCAAGTATCCGTTAGCGAAAATATAAACTATTAATTCGAAGGCTTCAACAATTATTTGATAGAAAAAAATATGAAAATATATTTTTTCGTTTTTTTACGATATTTTTTAATGAGAGAATATCGTAAAAAGATGATTTGTGTCTAAAACCTTAAATTGAAGAAAAACGGTGATGAAATCAGTTTCACATATAAATATAAAAAATACCGCCTGATAATTTGCCGCCGTATGAGACCTTTTGCGATATTTTTCGGCTTCTAATAACATAACTTAAGTGGCTGTGGAGCCTCCAAGGATTAAAAAAAAACAAGAAGAAAATATAGCTCAATAGCGCCATTTTTCAAATACAGAAAACCGATAACATGTTATAACACCCTAGGCCTGCTTCTAACTCAAAAGTTTATGATGCAAGTTAGTGTTAAAGTTAAGGAAATGACCCAAAGACATTGTCTCTGTAAAAAAATAATTTAAGTGCGCAAATTTTCATTTCTAGCGCTATTTAGAAATACCACCATTATTTTTGAAAAATGGTCTTGCGACATCTATGTTTGAAAAACTGATATTCTAGATAATTATTAATTCGATAAAATTTTCACTTAACCCCAACCTGCACGAGAGTGTTTCAGAACACACACACAGTATTCACTTAGATTGCTGACCGCAAAAATAGCTTTTCAGATGTAGAAATTAATATTAATGGTTTTTAAATAGCAAGAATTCAGTTGTTTCAAATGAAAAATATTAATCAAGGGGTGTTTTGAAGCCTATTTTTGACCACCAGGTGGCGCCGAGTGTCAAAATTAATAATGCCAAAGTTTTCCTCTCCAAAAGTCACCCTAGTTAGTAAATTTGTAGATCATTATCTTGTTCACTTCCCCAAAATATTTTTGGTCTCTGTGTTCTGAAACACGCTCGTGCAGGTGAGGGTTAAGGGAGTGAGCGTCGATAATTAAGCTATTTTTTATACATTTTCGAGTGAAGTTTCTAAGAAACCAGGCTTCAGAAATAATTAATTGTTTTTTTCCAAATACGTAGTACAACTTTTAAGGAAGATTCCAGTACTATTCAGAGCTTCTTATACTTCAACCTACGCTCAGAAAATGATTTTGAGTAGGCGTCCCTAAAAGCACTAAAAAGCCTACACCTCATTCATTCCTCATCACTTTTTCTTGTTATTTACAATTCAACTTCCAAATATGAATGCGCATCTCCGAGCGGAATAAAATTTTAAAAATGTTGCCCCTAGTGGTCAAAACAGCGTATTTGGGAGCCTCACGCAAAAGCCTCCTCCTCCTTGAAAATATATAGAAAATTCCTTATTTGTACATCAAATTCACCGCAAAGCCTGGATTAAGGTTCGAACGGAAGCTCTTTTCCGATTTTTCTTCCAAAGTTTTACTAACGACTTGTGAATTTCTTGTTTTTGTTGAAATTCTGAACTATAAATTTTCTAAAACCTACTTTATTTGAAAAAAAATCAAAATTCAGAAACAATTCTGGGAGTTGAAAAACTCAGTGACAAATTTTCTACAAAATAGGGCAATCAAAAAAGTTATCTGAGAAATCTCAATTATCGTTACCCTTAATTTAATCTTTAATTTCAATCTCCGAAAAACCGACTTTTCTTTTAAAAAATCTCAAAACCAAAAAAAATCTTATTAGTAAAAAAATTTGGTAGGAAATTCTCTACAGAACAGGTGTATCAAAAAGTATTATACGTGAAGCTGAGATATCGACGCCCACTCCCTTAAGTGGAATATTTTTTGGTGAATATTTTGTTTAGCTTTCATTGTTCCAAATAATGGGTATGGTCTCAATAATGAATATCGCAGATATGATAACTTTCGGTATGCTTGTCCAATGTGTCCCGACGTTTATCGATATATGAGTGAGGTGAAAAAGCATTTGAATGTTTTTCATCGAATCATCCCACAAGATGTCAATAAACTCGAAGATAACAAAATTTTGAAAAAGCAATATTACGAAGGAGATATAGTTCAATGTGACGATGAAGATAAATCGAGATATCAAAGAAGTAAGGACTTAAAAAATGCGAAAAGAAGTAAGCACTTTAAAAATGCGAAAATTGACTTTTGTATCGGTACGATCATACAAAAAATTTAGGTATTTGCTTTCAAATTTGGACAAATATCTTCTGAGTCCCATAACGTGAAACTCAAGGGACGTTTATTAAACTCAGAACAAATGGGTAAAAATGATCCTACAGTTTATTTCAAATTTTATTTATTTTATATCAAACTTCACCTTCAAACGATCATCTCAAATTCTGTCGGGCAACATTTTTTACTGATAAAATACAGTAAATGGGCTCAAATTGAATAATATTAAATCTCAAAATAAAGTCAAATTTAATATAAAATAAATAAAATGTTAAATAATTTGTAAAATTCTTGTTTAAATAAAAATCACTCAAATTTACTACTTTGGCGACCTCTAGCGTTAGAATCTATCATCGGATGTTCGCGAGAGACCCACCAAACATTTTCAGCCAACTTTTTTATAGAACACTACCCCCTTATAATTTCACCAACGGAACTCCATCTCAAAAACGTTTACTATATCTATAGCGCAAGTTCGAATCTCACTAATGTTGTCTTAGTGATTGCGTGAGTGATTACACACCGATCAAATTTAGCGGTCC
>SCLH01000419.1:0-37493 GCA_004367855.1 Oikopleura vanhoeffeni | reverse complement strand
AACACGCGCTATAGAGATAGTAAACGTTTTTGAGATGGAGTTCCGTTGGTAAAAGGCTGAAATATAGGATTGATGAGAAAATAATATTTATATGTACCAAAACATGCTCAATTATCGGTTTTATGGAAAGGGTATTATAAACTTGGGCTCTGAGTAAACGCAACGTGGTGCTAGACGCGAATTTTTCGCAAAATTCCGGCTTTCACTCGAATTATAAATTCGCCTTCATTTATTCGTCTCCGGAACATCGATGATTGCGCATCGCTTGGAACATTAAACTCATTGAAAAATCATTCCCGTTCTGGAGCGTTATATCGGCAAATGACCAACCGGTACATCAGATGAAAGAATGTAAAGAAAACCATTTGGTTTGAAGTGTCAGCTGATTTAATTTTTGTTACGGCATTTCAACTCATATATGTGAAGTTTTCATGAGAACTTATGGAATAAAAGGTCACTTTTCTCACCTTTGAACCCAGTTTATTCGATAAAATATCAAAAACAAAAAATCCTGGGGTATGAAATGATTGAAAAAAAATCTGTACAAGATAGGAAAATAAAATTGGTACCTATTTTTTAATTTCTTATTCAAAATTGTTCTTTTAGAAAATCAAACTCTTTGCAAATTTTTATTTTTAGGAAAAGACAATAAGGACTGTCATTATATGACTTTTCCATCTGATACGTATTTTACCGCAAAAGAAGGAGTCGACCCCGAGGATCTTCCATTAGATACCTTGTTTAATGTAAATGGAATCCAATTAACAGGAACAGATTTTATATCACTACAAAAATTGATATTTTTATATTTTCGATTTTCTTTTATTTTATAAATTTCATTTTTTTGAGTTGGTGCGCTTTGCTGGCGGGTTTTTTGATATTACAAATTTTTAAATGTTTGCCGGTTCGCTCCCTAGTTATAGCACTCTAACTGAAATGCAAATTCACCTTTCCTCTTTTGATTTGTCCCGGTTTATTCTATATTACCTTTTTATTCCACATACGGATCATAATTTCCAGTATTTTTTTACAAAGAAAAATTCTCACATGAAAAGTTTAGAAAAAAAAATTTAAACAGTAAAAAGTTTTTAAAATTAATTTTTTTAATAGAAAACATTTTTTTCTGTAGTTTTTTTCGTAACAATAAAAAACGTTTTTAGAAACATTCATAGACGGTTGTATTATTATTTTCAAATTTTAATTAATGATTTACCTGCAATATCAAAAATAAAAATTAATGAAAAAATGACCAGCAGGCAGTTTTTAAAAAAATATCAAATCTGAATAGATAAAAAGCCATTATCATCTGGTACCGTTGAAGGTGTTCTCGGGAACTTAGTACGAAATAGTTCTCAAGTAAAGGCTCAAAATGTTCGATGCGAAGATTGTTCAGGGGCGCTGAGAGGGAAACAAGTGAATAATCGAATCGGTTTCAAAAATTACGAAATAGATGGAATCACAAAAATTCTGTGCAATAAGTGTCGTAGAAAAGAATTTTACGAATGTCCTTTTTGCTATCCAAGCATGATTTTCAGCACAAGTGAAAGGAAATGGTAATAATTGTAAATATACAGTCTATCTATAATAGGTAAGTTTAATACCGTATAATTAGTCTATTGGTGGATTTTGATTACGATAAGACCTCTCCGAGAAAAGTTGTCTCAAATTAAATTTTGTTTATGGCCATATTCTTCAGCATGACGAAAAACCCACAAATCACCAAGAAAATTTTTCAAAACATGTCAATTTCGGATCAAATTTCAATTTCAAAAACAAAAAAACCCGAATCTTGTTTCCCCGTTTTTGAGATGATTTGACATGAAAAACCTCCAATTTTTTGTTCAGCGTTATCTCCGCAAGTTTCTACAGTACTGTTTATGTATTTTTATTAAAATTCGTCTCCAGAGTCTCACAGGACCTGTAAGTTCATTATTAAGGGTCAAAATTTTGGATACAAAAATATGTCAAATTGTCATAAAAAATGCGTCACGGAAGTAATGGACTCCATTGATCACGAATTTCATCTTAAAAATTTCCAAAATATTCACAGTTGGTGCTAGAGAGCAAAAACAGTAAATCCTGAATTTGATTTAATGTAGTGAAAGAATGCTCAATTTGATCAAAAACTATGCCTAAAAAAACACCAAACTACAGAAATTACGACAGGCCTTATTTTCACTTATCAAATATCCGTAGATGACGCTAGAGAGCGAAATCACCAAATGACGAATTTTAGAGATTGTGAATTTAAAACCAAAAAAACCCGAATCTTGTTGCCCCGTTTTTGAGATGATTTGACATGAAAAACCTCCAATTTATTGTTCAACGTGATCTCCGCAAGTTCTTACAGTAACTTTTTTTGATTTTTATGAAAATTCGTCTCCAGAGTCTTCCAGGACCTGTAAGTTCATTTCCCCTAGGGTCAAAATTTAGGATACAAAAAAACGTTAAATTTTTTCCTCAGAAATTCCGTTGATGAGGGGATGGACCTCACTGATCACCAAAATGACCTCAGAAATTATAAAAAAAGTTCACAGGTGGTGCTAGAGAGCAAAATAAGTTTATCTCGCATTTTGGATATGGTCAAAAAAAGGCTCAATTTCATCAAAAACTTAATAAAAGAGTCGAACATCGGCTTCTTATAAAATGCCCATTTTTAACGTTTCAAATATCCGCAGATGACGCTAGAGAGGCGAATCACCGAATGACGATTTCAGAATTGTTAATTTCAAACGAACCAAATTTTGCCCGTTTGAGCTGATGTGACATAAACCCTATAATTGTTTGCTCAGCGTGATCTCTGCAAGTTCCTACAGTACAGTTTTCGGATTTGTTTCAAAATTCGTCCCCAGAGTCTCACAGGCCTGTAAGTTTATTACCCTTAGGGTCAAAATTTCGGACATTAAAAATGTTTGATTCTGTCAAAAACTACGTTTATTGAGGAATGAACCTCACTGATCCCAAAAAGTCGATAAAAGGATTTATCTTTTAAATTTAAATTTGTTGAAATTGAGCCCCAAATCGCCGAAGGCCGATAAAAGGGGATTTAATGTTTTTAATTTAATTTTGTTGAAAAATGAGCCCTAATCGGCCAAGGCCAATAAAAAAGGATTTTATGTTTTAAATTTGTTGAAAAATGAGCACTTATAATAAATCCACTTAATTAATAAAATCAACAATAAAATCAATAAATAAAATCCATTTTGTCGTTCTTTGACCGATTTGGGGCTCATTTTTCAACAATTTTAAATCAAAAGCAAAAAAACTTTTATCGGCCTTCGGCCGATTTGGGGCTCATTTTTCAACAAATTCAAATTTAAACCATAAAATCCCGTTTAATCGGCTTTTTTGTGATCAGTGAGGTTCATTCCTCAATAAACGTAGTTTTTGACAAAATCAAAATTTTTTAATGTCCGAAATTTTGACCCTAAGAGTGATAAACTTACAGGCCCTGTGAGACTCTGGGACGAATTTTGAAACAATTCCAAAAACTGTACTGTAGGAACTTGCAGAGATCACGCTGAACATAAAATTATAGGGTTTTTATGTCACATCATCTCAAAAACGGGGCAAAAAGATTTGGGCTTTTCGGTTTGAAATTAACAATCTCTGAAATTCGTCATTCGGTGATTTCGCTCTCTAGCGTCATCTGCGGATATTTGAAACGTTAAAAATGGGCATTTTATAAGAAGCCGATGTTCGACTCTTTTTTAAGTTTTTGATGAAATTGAGCCTTTTTTTTGAGCATTATCCAAAATGCGAGATAAACTGTTTTTGCTCTCTAGCACCACTTGTGAACTTTTTTTATAATTTTGAGGTCATTTTGGTTATCAGTGAGGTCCATTCCCCTCATCAACGGAAGTTCTGAGGAAATTTAACATTTTTTTGTATCCTAAATTTTGACCCTAGGGGAAATGAACTAACAGGTCCTGTGAGACTCTGGAGACGAATTTTCATACAAATCCAAAACATCTACGAATACTTGATAGTGGAAATATTACCATCGTAATTCTGTAGTTTGGTGTTTTTTCGGCATAGTTTTTGATCAAATTGAGCATTTTTTTCACTACATTAAAAAAATTCAGGATTAACTGTTTTTGCTCTTTAGCACCAACTGTGAATATTTTGGAAATTTTTAAGATGAAATTCGTGATCAATGGAGTCCATTTCTTTCGTGACGCATTTTGTAGCAAAATTTGACAATTTTTGTATCCGAAACTTTGACCCTAGGGGAAATGAACTTACAGGTCCTGTGAGACTCTGGAGACGAATTTTCATAAAAATCCAAAAACGGTACTGTAGAAACTTGCGGAGATCACGCTGAACACAAAATTTGATATAGCCATTCACATCAACTGAATTTTAGTGAAATTTTTTCTGATGGTACACTTGAACTTAAAATAAAAAATTTCTGTGAACGTGAGAGTTAAAAATATGTTTACCATTTTCAAGAACTTTCAACATATGAATGCAAGTCACTCAGATGAAAAATTTTCAACAGAATTAGAATTGCTTAAAAATCTCAGCTATGCAAAATCGTGAAAAGCTCCTAAAAAAAGCATTAATCGAACCTGAGCCTATGGAGGCAGAGTTTAACAATTCAAGTTTCCGAAAGTTTTACTGTAAAATCTGCATGGAAAATAAGGTTGGGTTTTGATAATAAGCAAAAAATAGACTGTCGGCGGTTGAAATTTTGACAAATAAGTCGAAAATATGCGTAACATCGTCCTCATCAGATTTCTTGTAAGTTTTTGAAAATTCCATTTGATTAGACTCTTTTAAATTTGAGGGAACGTTAATCCGACAAATTTCAGAAATTTGTCTCGGAATTTCAAGGCTAATATCCCTTTATCACACTTTTGTAAATATCCGCCCTGATAGAAAACGTAGTGTGTTTTNTTTAAATTTGTTGAAATTGAGCCCCAAATCGGCCGAAGGCCGATAAAAGGGGATTTAATGTTTTTAATTTAATTTTGTTGAAAAATGAGCCCTAATCGGCCGAAGGCCAATAAAAAAGGATTTTATGTTTTAAATTTGTTGAAAAATGAGCACTTATAATAAATCCACTTAATTAATAAAATCAACAATAAAATCAATTAATAAAATCCACTTTTGTCGTTCTTTGACCGATTTGGGGCTCATTTTTCAACAAATTCAAATTTAAACCATAAAATCCCGTTTTATCGGCTTTTTTGTGATCAGTGAGGTTCATTCCTCAATAAACGTAGTTTTTGACAAAATCAAACATTTTTTAATGTCCGAAATTTTGACCCTAAGAGTGATAAACTTACAGGCCCTGTGAGACTCTGGGGACGAATTTTGAAACAATTCCAAAAACTGTACTGTAGGAACTTGCAGAGATCACGCTGAACAAAAAATTAAAGGGTTTTTATGTCACATCATCTCAAAAACGGGGCAAAAAGATTTGGGCTTTTCGGTTTGAAATTAACAATCTCTGAAATTCGTCATTCGGTGATTTCGCTCTCTAGCGNTTTTTCACTACATTAAAACAAATTCAGGATTAACTGTTTTTGCTCTTTAGCACCAACTGTGAATATTTTGGAAATTTTTAAGATGAAATTCGTGATCAATGGAGTCCATTTCTTTCGTGACGCATTTTGTAGCAAAATTTGACATATTTTTGTATCCGAAACTTTGACCCTAGGGGAAATGAACTTACAGGTCCTGTGAGACTCTGGAGACGAATTTTCATAAAAATCCAAAAACGGTACTGTAGAAACTTGCGGAGATCACGCTGAACACAAAATTTGATATAGCCATTTCACATCAACTGAATTTTAGTGAAATTTTTCTGATGGTACACTTGAACTTAAAATAAAAAATTTCTGTGAACGTGAGAGTTAAAAATATGTTTACCATTTTCAAGAACTTTTCAACATATGAATGCAAGTCACTCAGATGAAGAATTTTCAACAGAATTAGAATTGCTTAAAATCTCAGCTATGCAAAATCGTGGAAAAGCTCCTAAAAAAGCATTAATCGAACCTGAGCCTATGGAGGCAGAGTTTAACAATTCAAGTTTCCGAAAGTTTTACTGTAAAATCTGCATGGAAAATAAGGTTGGGTTTGATAATAAGCAAAAAATAGACTGTCGGCGGTTGGAAATTTTGACAAATAAGTCGAAAATATGCGTAACAATCGTCCTCATCAGATTTCTTGTAAGTTTTTGAAAATTCCATTTGATTAGACTCTTTTAAATTTGAGGGAACGTTAATCCGACAAATTTCAGAAAATTTGTCTCGGAATTTCAAGGCTTATATCCCTTTATCACACTTTTGTAAATATCCCGGCCCTGATTAGAAAACGTAGTGTGTTTTTAAGTAGTAGGGTCGGGATATTTACAAAAGTGTGAAAAAGGGATATTGTTTCCGGACTGAAAATTTTCAGATAAATTGCCAGAAACCTCATTTATGGTCCTTATGAGCGTCAACAAAACCCCTAAATCTAAAGAATTCAGCTTTAAAAAGACACCTTGCAAATACAAATTTGGCGGATTAACGTTCCTCACAATTTTTTTACGTTTTTTATCCACAAAACCGATTTTTGAGTGATTTATCAGTAAATTATGGCGAGCAAAATTTTCGTAATAATTCAAACCGCGGACAGTCTGAAAAAACGCATCAAAAGTTTTTGAGAAAATTTGTTTGCAAATCCTTCTATAGGCAGCGGATATTAAAGCTTATAAACTAAAGGTTAATCTGCAATCTCACTTGGATAAAGGTCACAATAAAAATCGAGATAAAGAAAATGTTATAAAAATTTACATGTCAAACGATAATTGTGAATTTTATAATAAAGGCAAAGGTGAAGCTTGAATGGTCCTAAATCCAAAGATTTCAAGTTCATGAATCAGGTGATCTTATCCTTAATTTTTCAAGTTAACCCTTGGAGTTATTTCGGACAAAAATGTCCACATACTTGTACATATATTTTTTTGTAACCCAAAACATAGATGTAACAATGGGAATAATATAGCGAAACAGAGGCTCAATTCGCTAAATTGCTTTTGAAACAAAAATGTTTTTCCCTGAATTTGTATTTCATTTACTTCTCACTCTTGAAAATGGAATAAACCGAAACGTTGAAAAAACAATTTTTTAATTGAAAAATCAAATATATTTATGTCTCAAACAACCCTTAGATTATATTTATTTATATGGGTTTTTATTTTATTATTAAAAATTTGTCACAAATTTTTCTCGCTCAAATATTTTTCAAAAACCGATTCTTCAGAAATTCAAATAAAATCACATAGTTTTCTCTCGAGACATACTATAGGATATTACCTACCTGATAATATCTACCTGGCTCTCTGATTGTTAAACGTACCGACTGAGTCGGTCCGACTCTCAAAAAGTGTTCCAGTTTAGTAAACCACAAAGATCTCTACCCTGTGTGCGGTTGGCAAGCCCTAATTATTCTGAATGCGTGGAGATGATTGGCGGAGGTGAAGTCTAGTTTTTTTGTGCATATCAATTACGGGGCCTCCTGGTCATTTTTTGCCACTTTTTAGCCAACATTTTTATACAATTCGGCTTTTGAAAACGACTTATCCGATTGAGTTCTTAGATAGCTCAAACTGAGCACAAATATTAAGAGAAAATGAATTGAAAAATGTTCTGAATCAGACCATCGTTTTCAATTTTCTAACAAAAACTGATAATTAAACAATTTCAGTAACCTCAACAAAAAATCAAATAATTGACTGATTCGGACCAATTTTTTAATTTATTTTTTACTAGCCATTGGTTTCAGTTTGAGCTATCTTAAAACTTAATCGGATAAGTCGCTTTCGAAAGCCCAATTTTGTAAAAAATTTGGCAAAAAAAGTGGCACAAAATGCCCAGGAGGCCTCGTAATCGATATAGTTACAACCGATCAGCAGACTGCACCATTTCCGCCAAATTTTGCATCGGGCTGCTGGAGATCCATTTGATTATCCATATCCTATTCCGAGTACAGTAGATCAAAAATGCCTAGGTAAAAATACAAACCAATTACAAGGTAAAAATTACAAGGTAAAAATACAAACCAAATACAAACGAGAGTGAGACGGGCCAACCAACCAATCAAATCCCTGAATTGAACACACTTGTGGTTTGTATTTTTACCTAGGCAATTTTGATCTACAGTACTTGGAATAGGATATCATTGCCACCTTTTTAATTTTTGAAAATAGTATTGTTTTTGTTCTATTTTTGGCTTTTCACCTACACAAAGATTATATCGTTGGAAATGATGGATTCGGTCCAAATTCCGATACTATTCGTTATGACGAAGAGCAAACTGCTTGTCCTATGTGTCCAGCAACATATGCAAAAGAGTCCTATACCAAAAAACACTTACGTAGAGTTCATCATTTGACAGACGAAGAAATTGGCAAAATTGAACTGAAGACGAAATATGTTCAGAAAGATTTCGGAAGACATAATCCAAGAGATATCAAGAAAACAGTATCAGGAAAAGTTAAAACAACTGAGCTAGAATACAATCAAATAGAAATTTAATGTGTTCAAAATAGCCGTATATCGAAGAACCTGCCTAGTGTAATTTTTATGTCAATCGTCTATGTTTTTATGTTGTTATTGACATAAAAATTACACTAGGCAGGTTCTTCGATATATAAATAGGAATTTTTATATTTCATTCAATTTTTTGGAAAATGAGCCTAAAATTGAACGACGGTCGAAAGAAGGCGCATTTAAATGTTTTATCTTTTTTTTTGGGATATTGAGGGATTCTTTAATTTTTATGAAAATTGTGAAATAACAAGCCCCTAATTGGACTCATTTATTATAAAGTTTTATATTTTTTTCTTGTTACGTAATAATAGACATAGATACGGACTATTTCGTAGCTCCGATATCTATTCTATTCGATTCTTGCAGCTTTTGGCCTGCCCAATGGGCAGTGCCCATGCAACAACGATACACCTTATTTGTATTGTGGTTTTGAACTACATCCTATATATATTTTAGTATATAGATAATCCCACAAAAATACATGTATAATCTAATATTTATCTCTAAATCTACTAAGTACTAACCCGACCACTGACGAAACTCTCACTGCGTAGAATTATGTTTCCGAAGCGGCCACCAAGAGTTAATTGATCAAACTCTGATCCTATTGGCTAACAGATGATCTATATTTAGTGTAGTATACAACCTAACGAATAATGCCATAATCACACACTCACGTGATCTCAACGTAGCGTAGACTGTCTATATGTAGACGCTGCGGTGACGTGAACGTACCGTCTAAACATGAACGACTCGGTGACGTAAACATACCGTTTATACATGAACGGCTTGGTCACGTGAACGTACCGTCTATACATGAATTCAAACGATTCGTTGTCTATACACGAAGTCAACGACTCGTTGAGTATACATGAATTCAACGACTGTTGAGTATACATTAAGTCAACGACTCGTTGGATTTAACGACCCTGTGAGTAGACTCGAAGGTCTAACACTATGAGTAGGGTGCATCACTTCAGCTTGTTACGTTATCATGAAAATTGGCCAAATTTTCTCAAAAAAAATGAAAAATTTTATTTTTTTTTGGATGTTTTTTTTAGTTTTTTTCAATAATTTTATGCTTTCTGAGTGTTCCCTAGTAATGTCGTGCTATTTGTACACCCCAAAGTACTCAAAAAAGAGTGCGACCGCTACCACCTTAATAGCATGTTTTATCGCTTTTGTGCTATGTGGTCCAAAAAATAACATCAATTTGGCCGATTTTGGGCTCATTTTTCAAAAAGTAAGATAAAATATATAAATTCCCTTTTAATCGGCTTTAAGGCGATTTGGATTTCATTTTCCAATAAATATAAATTGGAAATTTTACTCCAAAACGGGGAAATATCGAAGAAAATAACCCAAATTCGGCCGATTTTGGGCTCGTTTTCTAAAATATTTAATCGAATATAAAATATATGTTTATAACACCATAATAATATAACACCGAAGTCAACTTAGGTCTACCCAAAAATAGCGCAAATCTTCAAATTCGGATTTGAAACAAATATTAGCAACCAAGGGTCAATTATAAACACGAGGGACTTTAAAGTCATTATCAGTTGGGTTCTCTAGCGTGCTTTGTTAACATAATTGACCGATAACCTTTAATATTTTTTCAGCCCTCACGGTCAAAAAATTGCCCTCTGACTATTTTCAATTTTTTGCCCTTTGACTGGGAACCAAGCAGAAGGGAAAATTATTCAAAAATTTGCCCTCTGACGTTTTTTCCTTCTACTGGCTACACCCAATCAACTATGAGAAACCTTTTGGTGATATTTACAAGGCGATCCGAGTGGAACTTGAATTTGTTCCAGGATTACCTAATGTACCAGATAAGAAAAATGAAAGATTAATATTTACCTCAATTTTACCGGTGAACACTTTTTAAACTTTAATAAAGAAGATGAAGCGGACTCGTCGTTCGTCGTTGGAAATGTCGAAGAAGAAACTAAAAAATATTCATACAGACGTTATTTATGTCCACTATGCGACAGTTTATCAATGCAAAGAGCAGCGATCAAAAAACATATTGCAAATGTTCATAAAAAGAAAATGTCAGATGAAGAATATATGAATACCAAAATTATTTTTGTATCTGACGAAAAAATTAAAAAATATGATGAATCAAAGTGCCTAAATGAAGGAAAGTGTTGCTTATTATGAAAAAACTGCTCCAACAAAATTTTAATTATACTTTGCTCTAGAAATTTTGTTTTTAATCTCAAAAAAACTTTTTCATTTGAAATGAATGAGATTTTTATGCTGAAACCGTTCAAGGTTTTTCAAAAACAGATGTTTTGGATCTAAGATCTTTTAATTCCCGATTGATTAACAATTTTGAAAATTAATTTCAATTCAAAATATCGAAAATGTATAAAATTTAAAAATCTTGAGAAAAATTTCGAAATGGAAATAGTCTAAAAATCAGTAAATTATTTTCTGATTTTATCCTTTTGCAATCGAAGTCCTTCCTGATCTCGTGAGTAGTAAATAACTTGATAATATTTCTCCGGCCTATTTCAATTCTATAAATTCACGACACTAAAAGAAAGAACTACTAAACACGAGATCAGAAATGACCTTGGTTGGATAAACGACATACAACTTTTTTTCACACATGAATTAGCTCAAATTTTCGAAAAATATGTGATATCAACAACCATCTTAAAATATTTTCGTTTTTGTGTAATTTTGAGTTTAAAATTTTCAACAGTGAAAAGGTGATTTACCGATGAAAATGGTTGAGTGCCTTATGACAAACAAAAAAACTGGTGAAATTTGTGGAAAAGAATTTAACGGAACAACAGGATTATATCACCATCAAAATGTAGTACACAAAAGAATTCGTGTTATTTGTCCACTTTGTGGAAGGAAATGGATATAATTTAATTGCAGAAAATTTGCTAGTGGATCACTATTCCGGCGTTTGTGCCGGAATCGATTTATAGCGATTTCCGGCGTTCATTTTTTTTGCCGAAACTCAATTTTAAAAGTTTAGAAGAATTTGTCCCAAAAACAAGGAGGTCCTTGTTGAAAAATATTTTTTTCAAAAAAGGAAATCTAAGTTTGGCAAGTTCCACCATTCACTTTTTGTGCAGGAACTTGATGTTTGGCAAGTTCTGGAATTCACGTTTGGTTGAGGTACTCGAAGTTTGGCGAGTTCCTGCTCGAAATCAAAATGCCGGACTTTTGACTTCCGGCATAAATACCGGAATAGTGACGCGAGACCAGAAATAACCTATGTTTTCAAACTTTTTTATGGTCTTTTATCGCTTAAAAGATTTTAAAATTTTATAAATTTTTTAAAATTTTATAAATTTTTTAAAATTTTATCCGTTTATAGTCTGTCTACCAGCCGAACAAATTGCATGAAACATCTTCGTCAAACGCACAAGAAAACTCGCGCTGAATCACTGGTTTATATTGCCGAGAAAATTGTTTTGCCCGATGATTCAGACGAAGCTGATGTTACTGAAATCCCAGATCAAAATGAAGAAAATGACGAAAGTATTGAATGTAAAATGGAAAAAGATAATGATTTTGAAGGAAAGGATTTTTATTTATTACTAACTTTAGTTAAAAGTTTTAACTTAAAACTTTGGTTAGTTTACTAACTTAAGTGAATTAAAATCACATTGAAGTTTTTACAACATTGAAGTTTTTGATATCAAAAATAAATTATTATTAATTTTGATTACCGAGAACTTTTTTAGAACGAAGATTAAATATGACTGAAAATAATGAGGCGGATTTTTAGATTTTCTCCCAAAATTTAACTCAAAATGGGGCTTTGAAAATTTTGAACTCGAAATTTTTTTGGCTGGAACGGGAAATTTTTTCTTGTTGCTGATCGCCATAACCTGAATTTTAAGATGAAATTAAAATTGGATTGTAGCCAGATCTAGTGCACGTTCAAATAGACCCTTGAAACAAAAAAACCTACATATGTATATTTCCCCTTTACACACTTTGGTTAGTTTTTGGTCGGAGTGTGCGTGAATAGGTGATTTTAACACACTCGGACCAAAAACTAACCAAAGAGTGTTAAGGGGATATGCCCTCGTGTCAACGTCGAAAATTTCACCGTACGCAACCAAGTTTTAGATTGGCGGATAAATGCATAGCCTATGCAGCATAGGTTATGATCAGTGATTGATCTTATGCGTTGATTGAATAACGTTCAGTTTGAAAATGACTATATTTCAAATGACGGGCATAATTATCCAATGGATAATATCCATATCTTCTTTAGAGGAAAATATGCAAAATTGCTCGCGTTTGATATATTTAGCTCGGTATCGTCTTTGATAACAAATTAAATACATCAGACGGTAGCAATTTTCACTTCCCTCAATAAAAGACATTGATGATTATCCCGTCATGAAAAATACTTAATTTCAAATTAAAAACATCAAGTTTCAAAATAATGACTTATTTTTTTGGATAATTTGCTATTTTGGCAGCATATTACTTTATAGATTACAAACAAGGGTCGGCACCTGAACAGGTGTTTATGTTCTGTTCGGACATTCTGAGCAAAAATATGTTCATGTTCGGTTCAGAAGATTTCAAACATTTAATTTTTTATCTGTTGCCAGCTAAAATTTGAAATCAGAACCAGACTGAATGGCGGATGAAGTCATTGGCATCGATTAAAAATATAATATAGAATATTTTTATTTTGACTCTTTTTGTGCAGCTCCAAAAATAATCTTCCGAACAAGAACATATATCCGAATAGTTCGAAAAAATGTGTTCTGTTCTTGTTCAGTTCGGATTCAAATTTGAAAAAAATGTGTTCATGTTCGTTTTTTCCGAACTGTTCTATAGAACACATAATGTGTCCTTGTTCTTAAACAGATAATGTGTTCACTGCATTACACACTGTCTTACTTCGTTTTTGGGATTTTTCACATGAAACTTAAAAAATCGTGTAACTGCCAAAAAATTAAAAAATTCGCCGGAAATTAAAAAAAATTAAATTAGTTTAATCGTTTTTTAAAGCTATTTTTGCATTTAAATTTTCATGGTCTCAAAAATTTTCACATTTAATATTTAAAATCTAATAAAAGATGTGATTGAAGACGATGTGTTGGAAGTAGAATTTGAAGACGAATTAACTGAAAATCCAGTTTCTGGCGAAAGGGTTTTTGATCCGCCTAAGCCAAAACATAAACGAAAACGACGTAAGAAGTACAATGAAACTGACGAAGACCTCGGGATCGTAAAAATGACTTAATTATTTCTGGAAAACACTCAATAAATAAATATTTTCTACCAATTAGTGTCACCAACAAGAGTTATTATAATATTGCATTTTTTGATAACGTAACGCGCAGAACTACTTAGGATACACGAGTTGTTACTCAAGGGTCGTAGAGCTCAACGAGTCGGTAAGATACTTACTGACTGAGTTGTCGACATATACGGATCGTAGACCCAGAGTAGTCGACTGAGTCATGTACACCACATACAGTATGTAACATACTCAAACGTCCTGACAACAAACGTCCTGGACAGTTTTCTCAAACGTCTGACAGTTTCTCAAACGTCCTGAACAAAAATTTCAATTTGGATATAATTACCAAACGTCCTGACACTTTTTGATTTTGATAAAAAATATTTTTGGAAAAACTATGATTTTGGAATTGATTAATTTTTCATCATTTTTTGAATTCTGTCCATGTTCTTGAAAAATATAATGAACCGATTGTCTTGTTAAGGCCTCGGTGCATTTTTTCAATTTTTTTTTGTCTTGATGGGAACTTTTTGCCACTTAAAATTTTCGAATAAAAACTTTTTCGAAACACAAGTTGCCAGCTTTTCAGCTTACTTTGTATAATCTGAATTTTTCAGATTGATTATTTTTATAAATCGTCTTTTGAAAAAAACACTCAAAAAACGCGCGTTTGTAAGTTACGTGTCTAAATTGCAAGTAAAATTTATTTCCTAATTTTTTATTAATTGGAGCTCTAAAAATACGGTCCTGTCGATCGTTGAAAATTTATTAAGTTTAAATTCATACGATTTTAAAGTCAAAATCGAAAAATTTAAATTTTGAAAAAAAGTCGAAAAAAAAACAAATTTTAGCACATCGAAAGAAATATTTTTTTTCATGGAGTGAAATGAAATAAATTTGAAAGCGGCGACAGTTGCTGAACCAATTGAGCAAGTCTGGTGAAATATTTGTTTTAAATTTGACTTTAAGAGGTCCTTAAACTTTATTTCGCGCAAACCGTATTGTGACAGTTATGCAACTTTCTGAGATTAATTAGTTGGCGCGAAAATAACTGTTCGAAAACATTATTAATGTTTTCGTCCTCATCTGCTTTTCAGCTCTAGAGAGAATCACCGAAATAAATTATTGAAACTATTAAATAATTGTATTCTATTTGCAAGCATAGAACGCATTAACATCCTGTAAATAGTTGCGTCCCGGACCAACTGTAACAATTGGCTACAGAACCGTGGCTTTCAAAGATATATGTTTATTTAATTTTTTTAAGGAAAAATAGAGAAAAAAATAACAAAAAGTCCCACGTGGCAATTTTCCTTGTTTGTTAATCAAATTGAAAATCCAATAAGGTTTTGATTGCAACTTAGAAAATTAAACAAAAAAATCCCACGTGTAAGGCGTAAATTCAAAAAGCCAAAAAAATAAATAAAAAGTGACCTTGGTTAATTTTGGGAGCCAAAATATTTTTTTGCTAAATTTTCCTTAATTGAACGAGGTGATGCTAGCCCTCGTTTAGGAACGTCTGAATTAACTGTTAAAAAATTAAGAATTCTGACTTGTTCAAATTTGGAAAATTGGTATTTAAAAATTAATTTCAAATTTGAATTAAAACTCAATTCAGATTAGCCCAAAGTTAACGCTCCCAAGAACTAAAAATGATGAATTTTAGTTAAGTTGATGTGTGAAACCGTAAGATTTTTTAATCGAGAATATGAAAAATATTCTTGCGAATTCAGCAATACTTTTACGTGCACATCGCAGTCAACTTTTTTCAGTTATAACCGATTTCAACAAATCGCTCACGCGAGAGTACATTATGACTAATGACATTTCTGTGAACAGTAATTTTTATTTAAAAGTATGATTCAGAGTAAAACAGGAGCGAAGAAACAAAACGAAAGCATATTTAAATTCAGTGAAAGTAGCCATTCCCAATATTTTCAGCTAAGGATTCCAAAAAAATTAGTTTGAAAAATTTTGAACGAGAAATGAGAAAATTTTTCAAAATATTTCTAATTTTTTTTGACCAAAAATCAATAAACCATGTCATATGGTTTTTCAAAGAGCATACAAAAAATATGTGGTCACCAAGTCGGAAAGTTAAAGTAGCCATTTTGTAGAGTTTTTTTCGTTGATATGAGACTAGATTGCTGACTTCTGAGGCAAAAATCGAAAAATTCAGACAATTTTCCGGATTCTCGCTGAGGGACTCGTGTTTAACCGCGGTTAACCACATGGTTGGTGGGAGTGGTTCTGAACTGTCAAATGGAATCGTGAGATCAAAGATAGATCTTTTTAATGTATGTTTCAAAAATGTCCAGTCTGAATTTGTCTAACCGTACAAAGCCTCTGAAATCCCGAAAATCACTAACACCACCCCCTTTTAAGTTGAATAAAAACCAAAAAAAACTAATTTTCAAAGAGATGACCAAAAAAAAGTGTAAGTGACAAACGTCCTGACAGTTTCTCAAACGTCCTGACGGTTTGCCAAACGTCCTAACACTTTCTCAAACGTCCTGACAAAAATTGTCAAATCATAGGTGTCAGGACGTTTGAGTATGTGGTGTACGCTACACTGCTGTTCAACAGGAGCTATTTAAAACTTTGAAAGAAACCTAAAATTATTTGTAAATGTTTCGATAAAATCCGGTTTTGTCCGCTTAGACTCACACTTTTTCGGGTTTTCAGAAACAATGCGTAGGTTTTGTCCGTTTAGACAAAAACCACAGTAATCAAAATTTGATGGAACTTAGTTTACATGCGAAATTTGATGTATAAAAAATTTGACTTAAAAAATTTATTTTGCGTTTTTTATCCAAATAAAAATTAAAAATATACAAAATATAATGAAAAATTGATGTGGTGCTGTGATTTCTGTCAATAAGACCAGATGACATTTCCCCTAAAGCAAATGTTTCCTAAATTGTCCAAACACCATAATTTTATATTAATTTATCTATATAAAAAAAGTGTTTTATACATACAGCCTGAGTTTTCTCGTTTGCTGCGCTTTTTTTCGTCCGCGAAAATAACCTATCAGAGACAGTTATTCCAGATATAGACCAATCATCGTCGAGCAGCAACACGAAGAAAAACTCAAGCTGTATATTTTCAAAACCCTGTTAAATGTCTACCAAAATGTCCTATAGAGAGGGTGTCCACAGCGTAGGTTTTGGCAGCGTAGGTTTTGGCCATATTTTCCCCATATTGTCCTCTTAGAGGGTGTCCTTATAGACAACCAGCACAGTAAATTTTGGAAGTATTTTTTTTTGTTAAAATACGAAATCAAAGAAAATTGACAAAAAAGTTTTTTCTAATTGAAAAACATCAAAACCTAAAGAAATATAATACTTACGGCTAATGACGAGTCTGGTATCCGAAATACTTGTTTTTTATTTAACGACGAAATTGTGAAATTTTAAAAATCGTCTTGGAAAATTATAAAAGGGGTTTCACCTCAAATAAAAAATTTTCGAGCACGGGGTTTGAAACCTTGATAACAGTCTGAAAATTAAAAGAGTTTAATTTTACATCTGTAATTAAAAATTTTACAAATACTATAGAATAAAATTGCAGATTATTGTGCAGTGAAAACATTAGCTGAGATAAATATTTTTTTTTAGTCAAATAATTTTCTTCAAATTGTATTTGTTTTGATGAGGATTTTCAGGTTTCTTTGGGTTTTTGAACAGCAATTTCCCCAAAACCTTCAAATTTATTGGTAGTATCTCATTTTACTGATAAAGTAGAACGAGTAAGTTTGGCACAGAAACCTAAAATTTCCGCTGAAGCGTTTTGTAATAAATAATATTTGTTTTTAGAAATTTCTTTTGAATTTATCTGCTTTAATCTTGACTACAAATGTATGTAAAAATTTAAGCAGATAAATATGCCAACGTCCCGAAGGCCTGTCCATTTTGGTTGAAAATCAATTCTAGACCTACGGAGTAGAGTCTGATTTGTTTTTAAATGGCTCAAATTTGTGCGCGAAATAGTTTTGAACTAATTTAATAAATTAAGTTATACTATATCGAAGGTTACACCTACGTGTCCCGTAGAACTTTGACATCAGAGACCTAAAGAATGGTGTGATTTGATTGGTCAATACACATTTACTCTTGTGTATTGACTAATCAAATCACCCGATTCTTTAAGTCTCTGACGTCAAAGTTCTACGGAACACGTAGGTATAAGCTTCGATATTTCTGAGATTTTTTTCATAAATTATGTCTCATCAAATAATTTGCCAAGCTACTTCTACCTGCAGAACCATATTTTCTCATGAAATTATAAGTCTCTCTTTAACCGCATATTATATGACTCAAAATTGCAGAAAAATAATACAGTATGTGTTTTTTTCGTGCGAACAAAAAATAAAGAGAATTCTCCACAAATAAGACGATTCTCTCGGAAACTTGAGATTCTGTTCACACTAAAAAAACACAAAATGTAGATACTAGTAATGAACTATTTCGCGCACCAAAAAATAGACCCAGGTTATGTAAATAATGAACTTATGTTATTAACTTAGTTATTTATTAAATGATTGTGCAAAAGTTGTTTTTGAAATAAAAAAAAGTTTGTTAAAATTGCAGTTAAAAGATAGCAAAATCATGTAATATGACCCCTCATCGGTGTCATATTTCATTTCTTATAATTTGCATGTACAACACTAATTATGTGATGCGAATTTGAAGAAAAGAGACAGGCGTTGCTGATAGGACGGAACGCTCCACGGTGGGAAATTTTCCATCAACCAACCTTCTCGAAGGCTCGATTTTGGTTACAAGAATTCGCAAAAATAATTAGTATTGTATCTAAAAAAACGGACCATAATCTTTGAGGTAAATTTTTACCAAATTGGATAAGGTTGACGGATGCAGACACTATTTAACCTTTTACAACATGTGTAGCACTTTACGGGATTAACTGTCTCAAAAAATCTTTAATTGGGATTTTATAATCCTATTTTATAAATGAGATAACCACTGGAAACTGGCGTGACTCGACACACCTTCTGTGAGGAGATTGAATTCGAACTTGGGTTTCAGGGGTTAAATCATGAGTCTACAAGGGTTATCAAAACGTTATTTATAAAAACTGTGTTATTTTCATACCCGTTCGATATCGTGAACAATTTTAATTAATCATGAGTATTGTATTTCTGCAATATATATCTGACAAGTATAATAATAGCCTTAATTATATTTCAAGTGCGAATTCAATCTCCTGACATAAATCACGGGGTGCTTTTGAGGTTATCACGTTTAAAGTTTAATGTATTATCACGATTTAGTTTTTTTATCACGATAAAATTTTATAATGGTTGGCATGTGCTTTTTTAAGGGGGTGGTTCCTAATTGGACGTGTTCATTTTGATAATGCGAAAAACCTGTAATCAATGTGATCTGAAACTACAAGTGACAATTATACTGTTTTATCAAAATTTTGAAGGAGATAATCTCCCTGGAGATTGACTTCTGGATAAAAATATTCATAAAAATTCGATTTTTGAACTCTACATAAATGATCGATTTGGTGCATTTTTATCCATCTTTATCACCATGAAACGAATCAGATTAAGAGGGTGGTCAACGAAAATTGGTCAAAAACGTAGTTTTGAAGTCTGTTTCACGCTCGATATAGATACGCGAAAGATATGATTTAACCAGCATCACAATATTTGGGCCAATTTGCGTCGACTCAGGTTTGAATTTAGTCGCCATAATTTTTACTTCCGCCGGAAATGATCGTATCTTGGGCTGTATGCTCAAAGAATTTTTGATTTGGATGCATATCGCTTCAAATTTAGAAAAAACGCTTATTTGAGCCTTAAAATCATGAGTTTTCAAAACCTATCTGGTCCCTCAATTTTCAAAAAACTATTTTTTGAGTAGCACAAACGTATAAACCAAACAATTATCTTTCGCTGTATGCTCAAATAATTTTGACAGACTTTCTTAGTTTCTCCCAGCGAGGTCGGAAACCCAAGTGAGAATTTGATTTTGGTCGAAAAAAAAATACATTTTGTTTTAGTTTACACTCAGAAATAAATTAGAATAGCCTATCTGACTCGATAAAAATTAAGCCCCAAAACTCAAAATCAAATTGCCGACAAAAAAAACTATTTTCTAGAATAGTGCTTTCGAGGGTAGTAAGGACTCTAAAAATACCACTTATTGATTTCAAATACAGTAAATATGAAGTTTTGAACGTTCTAGGAAAAATAAACTCATTACACATTTTTGTCCAGATTTGCGTTGACCACCCCCTTATGCCAAAATCAGAAAACTCATTTTTGCGTCAAATTTCTGATGAAAAAATAATACTGTCACTGTGAACTATGACAAAATTTCTCTTTTTATAAGCATTTTTAGTAGTTTGAGAGTGCCAACAACTATCAATCTCTTTTTTGTTCAAATAACGAGACAAAGTTTTGAATTCATAGAAATGAACTATGAACCTTTGGGCATATTAACACTCCCATTTAAATTTTGACAAAATTAATATGGAATAATAAATAACAATATGAAAACTTAACCATGAAAGTTAAGGGGTTGGCCGACGATGTTGAACATTTTATGTGAAAATTTAACCTCCAAGCCTTTCATGGAGTCCATGACATGGACAGAGATAAAAGTCATGGCATATCCGAAAGATTGCAATTTTTTGTAGAATATTGAATACGTCCCGCGTATAGGTGAAAAGTGTTCTGTAAAAAATGTTCACCTATACTCCCGATTTCACCTATAAGCCCGTCTGGAAAAATAATTTTTATTTTCAGATGCGTGGGTTTTTGCAGAGGCTTACCTAAGTTTTTTGCGTGGTTTTCACCTATACGCCCGAAGCTTTTGTATTTGCAAAAACAGTACATTTATCATTGCATGAATCTTTTGTATTTCACCTATACGCCCGAAGCTTTTGTATTTGCAAAAACAGTACATTTATCATGTATGAATCTTCTGAAACTTGCAAATCTTTAAAACCTGAAGGATGCTCACGCGAAACGTTGTTTAATAAATCATAAAAAATATATTTATTATAAAAAACGGGGTAGCTTACAACGGCTGATTTTATATAACGGCCTTGGACTTTGGCCAATTTCGTACAGCGGTCGAAAAAACAATATACAACGGCCCTACAGGACAAAGTTGTACCAGAGGGCCGTTGTACAGCAGGGGCCCGTTGCCATATGGCCGTAGCACTCCCGGACGTTGTCCTTAATCGGCTGTTGTATTTTTCTATTCGCGGGCATCAGTATTCATACCATAAAAGTTAACCTTATTTTATGTTTTTCTCAATTCAAAATTCTGAAAATCTCAATTTTTTTTCAATTTCTGATCAAAATAAGTTTTTTTTAATTTATAACTTGATTGAGCTTAGTTTTGTTCTGGGTTGTGTATACATCACGTTAAAAAGTTACAATTTTTCGAAAGAATAGCCCGAGGCAATCAGAGGTTGTTTAACAATACGCTGGAAGTATTCATTTAGTGCAAAAACCTACTTTACAATTCTTGGAAACGTGAAAATAAATGAAAATATAATTATTTTATCAAGCTCTATTTCCTAGACTAATTCACACAATGAAAGCTTGAGCTATCTTAGAGAAAACATCGATTTTCGTTGACGATTTAAATAAACGTAAATCAAAGTAGAATGATTACAAATATTGAGACTTAATTAATTATTTTCTGTATATGATATACAGTATATCTAAGGCAATATAAACCAGTTTATCAAAAACGACGCAAAATTAAGCTGAAGAGAATCTGAACATCTCGTACAAAAGCTCAATCTCCGAATACCAGGAATTCTAATAAAATCGATAGTCTTATCTATCATAAGAGAAAATATAATTATCGCATTTCTCTGTTTAAACCTCGTTATACTGAATTAAATATTCAGTATAAATTATACTGTATAAATCGTATATAGAAATAACGAATTTAAAATTTCTATTAATTTGTAGTTTCTATTATATAAATTATATACAATATATTCATATATAGGCTATATTATTGAAAGTACAAAACTTTCACGTCTCTTTGATATATTTAAACAAAAATCTTGCATCCTAAAAAACAATCCAAATTAACGGATGGCTCGTCCAATCAGAAATGTGCTTACAAAAGTGACGGAATTATTTTTTCAAAATCTATCTCCTCCCTGAGTTTTCAAGGTTCAACAATGATTCATGTTTTAAATTAACCGGACAGAACGTGAGCAGACCGCCAAGGTGAGTTTTTGGGAAAATTCTTTGATTTGGCTTCAGAATCACCAAAAAACTGTATTTGTTCTAGTTAACATAGGGTCTGTTTTTGGTGATTCTGAAGCCAAATCAAAGAATTTTCCCAAAAACTCACCTTGGCGGTCTGCTCACGTTCTGTCCGGTTAATTTAAAACATGAATCATTGTTGAACCTTGAAAACTCAGGGAGGAGATANTATACTGAATTAAATATTCAGTATAAATTATACTGTATAAATCGTATATAGAAATAACGAATTTAAAATTTCTATTAATTTGTAGTTTCTATTATATAAATTATATACAATATATTCATATATAGGCTATAATAATATAGCCTATATATGAATATGTTGGGGGGGGGGTGCAAAACTAGAACCAAAGGCAGGGCAGCTGCCTTGAAGAAACTCGTCTCGATGTGGGCTGGGTCGTAACCTCGCGGGCCGTAAGGCCTCGTGGGGCATTTTTTTGGTTCTGGGGTGGTTCTATTTTTGCACCCCCGCCGAATATATTGTATAATATAATTTATACACAGTAGGCTGGATCACAAAAACGGTTTTGCTGAAAGAAAACCCGCCAAATCTAAGATTATACTTACGTGTCCCGTAGAACTTTGATGTCAGAGACCTGAAAGATCGTGTGATGTGATTGGTCAATACGCATTGACTCTTGTGTATTGACCAATCAAATCACGCAATTCTTTAGGTCTCTGACGTCAAAGTTCTACGGGACACTTCATCTCAGATATGGATATCCACCCCGTGTGCGGTCGGCAAGCCTGATTCAAATGATGCTAAATGCGTGGAGCTGATTGGATGAGGTGACTTCTTTTTTGCTTGAGCATATAAGTTTCATCGAATCAGCATTCGGGGAAGAGATCCATGTATGGACCGACAGATGGGGATTTGCTTTTTGGAAATTCTCTATTTCAACAATATTATGTTTCTAGGGTTAATCATCAGGAAAAACGAAAATGACATTTAAAAATTTAAAGAGTGCCCAGAGGTGCCGCTTGATAGAAAAATTTGAATTCTAGAAACTATGTTTCTAAAATTATGTTTGTGAAGATTGAATTACCCACAACTCCCTCAAAAATTCTTGATAAGATGAGCCAATAAAATCGGACTTTTACAATTCCTTACAACTAAAGTTTTTATCTTCACACTCTCATTAAGGGGTGGTCGTCGCATTTTAAGGGTTTTTAATAGCCAATTGTCACAAAAGTACAAATCGTCGGACCAACTTTCACGTCTCTTTGATATATTTAAAAACAAAAATCTTGCATCCTAAAAAACAATCCAAATTAACGGATGCTCGTCCAATTCAGAACGTGCTTACAAAAGTGACGGAATTATTTTTTCAAATCTTCTCCTCCTGAGCTTTGTCAAAGGTTACAACAAATGATTAATGTTTTAGAATTAACCGGACGAAACGTGGCAAGACGCCAGGTGAGTTTTTGGGAAAATTCTTTGATTTGGCTTCAGAATCACCAAAAAACTGTATTTGTTCTAGTTAACATCAGGGTGTGTTTTGGTGATTCTGAAGCCAAATAAAGCATTTTCACAAAAAATTACCCTGCGGTTCCTGGCTCACGGGTGTCTGTCCGGTTAATTAAACATGAACATTGGTTGAACTTGAAACTCAGGGAGGAGATACATTTTGAAAAAATAATTCCGTCAACTTTTGTAGCACGTTTCTGATTGGACAGAGCATCCCTAAACTTGAATTCTTTTTTTGGGAATGCAGATTTTTTGTTTATATTCAAGAGAGGTAAAAGTTGGTCCGACGATTTGTACTTTTTGCGACAATTGGTTATCGAAAACCCCTTAAAATGCGACGACCACCTTAAGTAAATTGCGTAACTGACTAATATTTTTAGAATCGATACGAATAGATCATTTAAATCGGCTTCTAGATAACTAATTAATAGAAATGTAATATAGATTAACTTTTTTTTACAACTTTTTTGTTTTTCCCGAGGATGAAATTATAATAATATTGTTTTTAATTGGCGATTCGGAATTTTTTGAATGACGATTCTTGCAGTCTGTCCAATACTGTATGTATAAAGGCAAACGCCTTCCACTAAATTTTTTTATAAATGTAAAAAAAGATTTTCCTGATTTTTGAAGGTCAATTCTTCTAAATTGAATTAATCAGTAATAAATTAATACCTTTTATCACGTTAAATGACTTGTCGTCACGTAAGTTACTTGCGTCATAACGAAAATGTTCACGTCAAATGTCATCTTTTAGCCATAATTCAAAAACTATTCATTATAATGGCAGACCTTCAAGGTTAGCTTAAGAACATTCCATTTAAGAATTGAACTGATACTGAATTATTTTGGCCACATGTTAATTACATGCAATCAAAACACGGAAGTCCATCAAAACTAATCACAACTTTACTGAACTTTTATTCACAGTTTTCGGTTAATCAGCATTTCAGTTTTGTCATCAAAATCAATCTATCAGCCTATAGGGTATAGTATAGACCCACTACAGTTTGTTTATTTTACTTGCGAAATGAAAATTGTCATTTTGGTAATTACGGCCAATTAAAAATGGTAACTAGGTGGATTTTATTTTGAAAGCAAAGCTAGACTATATAAAGACTATAGTCTATAGCCGATCGTCGATGTCAAGGGTTCGAAAATATAATCCACTTAGTTACCATTTTTTATTCGCCGTAATCACCTAAATGACAATTCTTTCATTTCGCAAGTAAAAAACACAGGTCTGTTTTTTTAGATGCCTTATATTATATAAGTTATATAACTCGGTTAGATAGCTCGGAAGTGGCACATACGATCTGTAAATTTTGTGATAACAGTTATTTTAAGCGCACGTTGAGTTTTGAAAGCTAAAAATGGGTCCAGGTTAAAATTAAGCGGACAGATTGTGCGCATAAAAAACACTGTTTTCATCAAATTTAGTTTGTCTATAGACTGAGAGATTAATTTTGACGACAATACTGTAGTGTTTTTAACGGAAAACTGTGATTAAAAGTTTAATAAGTTGAGTTTATTTTGTTGAATTGTTAGAACCTTAAGGCATCAGGTAAAAAATTATTTGATAAATTGTAGAATGAGTAATTTTACCGAAAAGGGATTGGTTATGATATAACAGTAGTACTGTTACAGTACCCTAAAATTGGTTTCTCCTACTAAAGTGCGAGGAAGAGGTAAATTTCTGGAATTTTACCAATTAAATGGATTTATTACCAAGTGTTCCCTAAAACGATAATGCTTAATTTTGGCATCAGGGATCGGATTTTTCGAAAATTTGACCAGGTCGGGTCCGGTCCGACCCATGTTTGGCCAATATCGCTGAAAAAATCCTACGCAATCTCACGATTTTTAGCATAATTCCTTCCAGTATCCATATCGCCGAAAGAGCTCATATCGAAGAATTCGTGTAGGCGTTCGAGGTTTTTATTACAAATTACTTCAAGTGCGTCATGAATGACGTTATTTTTTAAGATTGAATTTCCCAAATCTACTTTTTCGAATTTTTGTTTGATTGCGTTTGGTAGGATATCTTAGATCTACTTTGGTGATTCACTTCATTTGAACCTTTTGTTAAACTACTTGTAAAATTAAAAAGCTTTTTTTCAAATTATGACGTCATTTCTGTCTCTACATATCGCCTAAAGTGCCCAATATCGCCGAAATTTCTTGACAAAAAACATTCGGCGATATCGGGCCTCCCCCTGTATAATGTGCCAAAAATTACCGGTAAAAACGGAAATCGAAAATAACTTATAGGCTATAGGTTATAGCCCTTAATTTTAAAAAGATTGTTCCGAAATCATTACACCAGCGAATCTGAGAGTCCTAAAAGACCTGAGGTTCGATTTTTTTTGATTAAATTTATTTATCTGAAAATATCCTTCAATCCAGGTTGTCGGCTATTTCAGTAAAAATTTACGGTATAACCAGCAGGCTCGAAAAATTACTAAAAGTAAATTTCGTTACGTTGTAGGTTTCCCTGATCAAAATACCGGTTAAACCGCCGTTTTTATATTTTTAAGGAATTTAAAACCTTCCAGTTTAATTAACTGATCAAAATCGTCCCCCAAATTATTCTCTTTAACAGTGAATTTGTTTCTCTATTTATTATTTCTCCCCAAAAGCTGTAACACGTTATAACTGGGCCCTCGACAAGTGATATTTTATTCATCGTAGGCGTCAGATAAGAAAAAGAACTGGCCAATCAGCGTTCAGATATTAGTAACCACTGACGAATTCAAACTTCCCGCCAATCATGATTTCAGCAGAAAAAGATAATCTTTTTATTTTTTTAATAAATTTGTTATTTTTAAATACGATAAATATATTTTTGAAGAATGAGCGATTTAGAGGAAAGTACAGGAAGGATTCAGAACTTGTAAATGAAATTAGAGTTCTAGAACCAACTTCAATTTGAAAAATTCAACCTTTAACACCTGGAATCAGCAAAAAAAAAGTTCCGCAAGGCACCAGAGCCGTATATATCGGCTCTATTGGACGCAGTTTACAGAAGTCAATGGTAGTTGAAGCTCCTATTACTTTTGCAATAAAAGTTGAAAAGGTTATATTTTGCACAATACATTTCAGATTCTAGAATTTTATTTTTAGTTCTAGAAAAATATAGCTGAAACCAAGGTGTAATATCACGTGATACGTGCTCATCGTAGTCTTCACAAAATGTGTTTTATGTGTACCAACGCTAAGTATCCTGCCCTACGTCACAACTTAAATCGAGTTAGATCTATAGTCATCAATCAAAAGTTATTTCTAAAAAGTAAAGAAAAGGTGAAAAAAATCACAAATTTCTATGAAAAATGGCTAATTTTCCGAATAAAAGCAGATTAATACACTTTTATTATTATTTTAATTTTATTAGTAATCAAGTGAAGTGTGGACAATTTTTGATTGATTTAATTTTTTAATAATAAATAATTTTTTTCATGGAATACTTAAATTGAAAATATTGAAATTTCCATTCGAAAACAAATATCTGTCCAAGATACGAATAATTTACTGTTAAATGTTTTGTATGCACAAAACACTTTCCTAAAAACTGGATTATCTCACATTGTATTTTGATGTCTAGTTTGCGAAATAATTTTTCGGAAGTAAAACTTCGGCGAAAAATCTAAAAATCAACTCCCCGTAATATTCGAAACAAATATCCAAAAAATAAATTAGTATTTTTTCGGAATCACCGCAAATTCTTTATAATGATTTGGAAGAACAATCTGTGACATTTTTTTGCCTTTTTAGAAGGTTTTAGGTAGGCTTGAGCCATATATGGGCTCTATGATTCAAGGGTTTAAAGGGGTACTTTTTATGGTACTTTTGTACTCCACTTTACCAGAATACTAAAACTGCTTCGAAACTTTGAGAATAGCATTTGGTTAGATCTGGTTACAGCTTTTTGATATTTTGAGTTTTTCTGGTCGAAAATCAATGTTTCAAAATAACTCTCAAAAAATGAAAATTCGAATTTTTTTTATGTATTTTCAGAAGTTTATGCTTTCTGAGTGTTCTAGATGTGTGCTATTTTTACACCCCAAAGTACCCTAGAAGAGTACGACCGCTACCCCCTTAAAATTTGAGAAATTAAATTTTGAAAAAATAATTTTAAAAATTAAAAGTAAAAAAATTCAAACTCGAAAAATTAAATCAAAACTTAAAAATTTAAATTCGAAAATCTGAAAAAAATGAAAGTCTAAAATTTAACTTCCCAGGGTATATCGAAAATGATCCCTACTGGGCCTTTTACATAATGCGTCATAACTTTGAGAAAGTGACCAATCACATAACTCGATTGTCGACTTAATTCAAGAATCCCGCGATTTCATTGGTCACTTTCTCAAAATTATGACGCGTGATGTAAAAGGNTCAGTAGGGATCATTTTTTATATGGTCCAGATAATATAGATTAAGGGCCCTCGGTTGACAAATCGAGGATATTTGAATGATACAAATAACGCGGGGTAGCATCACCCAATCAAAATGCTTTATTGCAGAATAGACCGATTTCATTCGCTCAAATGTAGCCAATTTGACTAATGAAATGCTTTGATTCCGCATTTTTCAAATATACTCGATCTGTCGGTGAAGGGCTCTTGATCCATATCAAAGATAATATTTGTGCGTTATTCTCAACTTGTTTTCGAGATTATCGCCTATTTAGATGGGAGAAAAATGAAAGAATCTCGAAAACAAGTTGAGAAGAAGGCACAAGTATTATCTTCGATATTCTAACCATAGCTTGAAATTCAGTTACTATGTTTCGGGCGTATTCAGATGAAGAATTAATCTTATTATTTTTTTAATATTTTTTTTTATAATTATAATAAAGATATTTTTGTGTTGTAGAATGAGCGATTTAGAGGAAATCAATGAAGATTCGGAACTTATAAATGAAAAAGGAGTATTAGAACCTGGCAGTGACGAAGAAATTGTAGAAAATGGAAAAAAAGTTATCCCCGGTGTTGTTTATATTTCAAGGAAAGATTTATTAAAATTTGTCAGAAAACTTCAGGTTAAAATCGTGCCCACGGTATAAAAGACTTAGTATGCCGCATACCACGTCTTTTATACCGTGTGCAATACACTGTGCGTAGTATGCACTGCATACTGTATTTTTTATGAAAAACCTACGCGAAAGTGGAAAACTTTATGGAAAATTTTCCAGTTTAAAAATAATGCTTGATAATAAGGTCAACATTATTAAATAAAGCTGTTATAGATCGTGACCGAAACAATTTTTAATCAAAGAAAGTACTATTTAGGTCCGTTTTTTAAGTTCCTAAATCTGGCGAGTGAGATAGCTGGAAGTTGGAACATACGATACTTTTGAAATTTTGGGTCAAAAAATAAAGCACGCAGAATTTAAAGTTATTTTTTGACCGAAAATTTCACCAGTATTGCATGTGCCAACTTCCGGCTATCTCACTCGCAAGATTTAGGTATCTAAAAAAACGGACCTTTAGTGATTACACATTTCTGTGTTCAGGGAATGTACGCCTCTATTCGAGCTCTCAATATTTAAATCATTTGAATATATTATATCTTTTTCATGTAAATTCATATACATTGCACTCTTAAGATTTTTCAAGGAAATTTAAACTTCAAGGATCATCCAGAATAAAAATATGGCATTTTTAAAAAATCCATATTCATTCTTTTGAAATTTTGTATGCTACGCTGAAAGAAAAGTGAGGCAAAACAGCTTAAAAATTGTTTCCCTATTCTTTGGCTGACATTAAATGTATGTTTTAAATTATAACCTTATTTTTAACCTTATTGTATCATACAATTTGTATGAACGATAAAATTGTCGTGGGTGTGAAGCAAAATTGTCTGGTGGTTTTGAGTCCTAAAAAATTGTTTATCTTGAAACTAACAAGTTAAATTTTAATATTCAAAAAATAGAGAATATACTTTACAACTGTAATATAAACTTTGGACTTATTCTTATGACCGAAACCGACCACTTTCAAATTGAATTATGCTGCATAATTTATGCACAAATCAAAAATTAAATTGAATAATGAAATACTTGGTAAATTTCTATTTTACTTGAACTGCTGATTTCCGCCTACGCACTTTTCATAGCAAAAAATAGAAATTTTAAAAAAAGTCAACCAAATATTTTGTCGACCAAAAATGTTTACTCCAAAAATAAGAACTTTCAATTGCTCCAGAATTTACAAATTTGTTAAAAAAAAGATATTATAAAGACAGACCTAAATTAGGTCACCTTTAGGTATTATCATAATGCCGGAAATACAAAACACGGCTGTGCATTCAGCAGGATATACAAAGATATATTTGACCCAAAATTTCAGAAAATATGTTATAAGCCAGTTTCGAGCTATATCACCCGTGCTTCGGAGCTATCTAAAAACAGTACTTTTTGAATTCTTAAAGGGGGTAGTGTTAGTGATTTTACATTTTCAAGGCTGCGTAGGGCTAAACAGATAAAGAGATAACATTCCGGAACCATAGATTTGAAAGATCCATCCGGCTGGTTAACCGCGGTTTAACAGAGGCCCCAGCTTTTTGAACATAAACAAGGATCCTAGAGCCTAAATCGGAAATTTTTGAGATTTCCTGAATTCTTTGACATTGTCCGAATTTTAGTGAATAGGAGCTGTTTTTTCTTTTGGTGGCATTTATATCTTCTAATTATCACTTTTTTGTTCAAAATTGTGAATTTCGCGCACTTTTTCGTCAATTTTCAGCCAATCATGTAGAAATTCGAAAAAGTACTTATTCAATATTCTAGACAATATGAGCTTTTTATATTCCGAAATTGGCATTTATACCATTTCCACTGAAAAAGCATCCATCAAAACGTCAAAAAACGCCCTTTCTCGGCACATTCATAGCAATTTTTGGCTTCTGTCGGAAAAATCGAAAAAAAAAACAGCTCGTATATACTAAAATTCGGACAATTTCAAAGATTTTCAGGAAATCTCAAAAATTTCCGATTTAAGGGGGTTCTATAGGNCTATCGCGCTGATTCTATGATTTTTGACCTCGACGAGACTTGTTTAGTTATAAATAACACAAAATTTGTAAAAAAATAACGAAAATTTTCCAAAAAAAAATCGATTTTTTTTTGAGTGTCAAAAAAATAAAATCTTTTGATCTCTAGCGCTCGAAAAATTCATATTTCGAAGATAGTTTATAATATCAATTCCAGAAAATGATGCTTACGATTCGTTTGGTGCTATTTAAAGCGTAATAGGATGACATTGAGATTTAAAAAAAAAATCAAATTGTCCTCCTGAAAGTTAAAAACTGTCATTGAAAGTTCGAGCGCAGTCATTTTCTTCCAAATTGTCAGGATAATCTGTGATACATGTAAAAATAGTTTTGTAAATCACTTGTAGAAAAAATATCGCTGTCCGTGGCCAAAATAGCAAAAAATGGGCCTTTTTGGCATAATCGAGAAATTTTGAGGATGAAAATCAAAATAAGCGTGCAGTCATTTTTTCTGCTATGCTACTTCACAACTTATGTGTGAGTACGAATATTTTCTGAAATAGGACGAAAACAAAATATAAGCTTTAGAAAAAAATTATTGCTCCCGGTTGACCTCATTTACCGGTTGGTTGTAAATTCGATCTTAAAAAGTTGTTCACGAGATTATGATCTATCATCCCAGAGTTTTTTATGGTATTATTATGTAGCAATAAAAAGTTATGAGCCTCGAAAAAAGTCTGGCTGGCCTTAAAGGGGTACTGTCCGCAAAAAAAAAAGGTATAATTTAAAGGTGAGAATACTAAATCCACCAAAAAAAATCGATTGTTTTTGGTCTTAGAATTTTTTACTAAGCCGTTGGCTCACTAGAGGGCGCTGAAGTCAAAGTTAAAAACCCCGCTGGACCGAAAAATATATATCCGATTTTTTTCATTTTTTGTCAAAAACACGTAATATGATATTCCTTTTTTCAGATATAAAAAAGTCCGAATCAAAAAATATTTTGACTTATATCGCTAAAAACGTTTTTTTTATTTAAGTCAAACCGCAAAGGATCCTAGACCTATTTTGGGAAAACTTTTTAATTTAATACGTTTGTTCCCAGAAATCTCAGCTTGAATTCATCGGCTGCGATAATGAATTGCATTTGTTAAACGAGAGTGGTGAGCAAATATCTGACAGCTGCTCGCGCGATTTTTCTAGATTTTCACTTGTAAAAAATAAAATCACGATATCTTATTTATGGAGCGAAAAAATATCAGAAATGAAAAAATTAAGAAGATTAAAAACTCTTACGTATACTTGACACATATTTGGCCAAATAATGATAATTTGTTCAAGCTTACAATGCACAAAAGCCGCCTTGGTGATTGATTTCCACACGATTTTAAATTTGTTTGTACGTTAATTCTCTCACGCCATGTAAAATCAATTTTTAATTAGTGATATAAACATTTTTGTAAAACCATTTTTTGAACGGCTTTACAAATACATTAAAAACATGTATTAAAAAATTCGTCAAATTTTTTTTGCTTTGAACCAATTTTCTCTTTTTTTTCGGCATTTTTTATGAAAAAAAATGATTTCAGACCTTTATATAAACCTAGAAAAATCATGACCTCTAAACAAATGAATCCTGACGAGAATTTATGATTTGAATCAGTGCCCCTCAATTAATAACTCCCATCGAGGTTCTTTCAAATGTCTCTTTAGATCTCCGACAACATTTGTCAAACTACGTTTAACAATTTAAGCTGCGCAAACAATAATTTTCGAACAAAATCAACACCTTTTGTTTCGCACTAATTGATTAAAAGGACCTGACCCTAGATAAGAATCTTTCACAGTTTTTATTTGTTATTGTCAACCATTTTTCACAATTGCAAACATATTTATAAATTATATTTTATAAGTTTATTTATTATAACTTGAAAGTTTTAAGGTAAAATCGCGCGAGTAGCTGTCAGATATTTGCTCACTACTCTCGTTTAACAAATGCAATTCATTATCGCAGCGGAAGAATTCAAGCTGAGATTTCTGGGAACAAACGTATTAAATTATAAAGTTTTATAATCATATTGCGGTGTTTTTGACAAAAAAATGAAAAAAATCTGAGATATTTTTCGGTCCAGAGGGGTTTTTAACTTTGACTTCAACGCCCTCTAGTGAGCAAACGGCCCTCTAGTAAAAAACTCTAAGACCAAGACCAATCGATTTTTTTGGTCGATTTATCACCTTTAAATTATACCACTTTTTTTTGCGGACAGTACCCCCTTAAGGAGGTAGCGGTCGCACTCTTTTTAGGGTACTTTGGGGTGTAAAAATAGCACGAAATTGCTAGGGAACACTCAGAAGCGTTAAACTCTATTAAAAAAAAAAAACCAAAAAAAAAGTTCGAAATTTTTCTCTCTCCTCTGTCAGAGAAGAATTTTTCTGAGTATTTTTTTTGGAAAACATTGAATCCCACTTTTCGACCAGAAAAACTCAAAATATCAAAAAACTGTAAGCAGATTTTTTTATCACTGAAACTCAAGCTTTAATATGGTGGTACTTTCGACGAAATCGGACGACTTTCATTTTCCAAGTTTTCACTTCCAGTTTACTAAAATGCGATTTTCTAGAATTCAACAAAAAAATTTTAAATTCTGCACCATCATAATAACAAAAACATATTTCTCCATCTTTTCCCAAATTTATACTGCATTCTGAAAGTTTTTCGCAGTTCTAGAAAAAACTAGTTGGGCATTTAAAAAATCCCACCATCATATTACAACCATAAGTGTTTCCGTGGTTCATTTCAAGTTTGAGTGAAATCGTATGCGAGCTCTAGGAGGAGATAGATTTTGAAATTGTAATTAGGTGTTCTAGAATTCACCAGGGTCGGTCAAAAATTATTATGATTAATTTTTTTTGTAGATTAAGGATAGATCTACCAATGGCTATTCTCAAAAGTTTCGAAGCAGTTTAGTATTCTGGTAAAGTGGAGTACAAAGTACATTTTTGCGACTGCTACCACCTTAAGGGGGTGGGTGTCGTAATTTTTTGAGCCCTTCATAGAATTAATTTATGATGAATTAATATCGGTTATGACTAAAGTTGACCAACGAAATCTCATGGTGGCAATTATTTTTTTCAAACAATCTAGAACAAAATCCAGAATTTTCAAAATTCGAATATTTTTAGCTTTAACCCGCAAAAAATCGGTATTCTACCATAATATGAACATTTTTTATTGGTGAATATGACCCGCCTAAAACAATGCATGACATTAAAATAATCAAAAATGTCTTAATTGAATTCCAGAAATTTCAATTATTTTTAAGCAAAAATGTTAAACCTAATTATCGAATTTGACGCTGATTGGTTCAAAATTTCGATTAGCTGTAAGCAAATTTTTTTTATCAGTGAACTCTCAGCTTTAATTTGGTGGTACTTTTGTTCCGATCAGACGACTTTTTTTTCGAACTTTTCATTTCCGGTTTACTCCAAGTCAATTTTCTAGAATATCAATCAAAAATTCCTTCCGACCACATTGACCGCATTATATTTATCTACCTTAGTCGAAAAAAACGGCTTTTTCTAAACATTTATCTAAAGAAGATAGAGTTTGAAGTCGAAAAACTGGAAAATCGGCGTTCAAGTGATATTCTAGAAGAAAAAATTTCAAAATTTAGAAAAAATCCTTCCGACCACATTTTAGTTCTCATTTAACCGCTACTTTGTGTAAATTTTGAGACGCTTTGTATGTGGGGTCTAAAGAAGATAGATTTAAAAAAACCGTTTAGTGTTCTAGAATAGACTCACCACCTGGTGGTGTGATGTAAAAATGTTTACTTTGAGATATGGAATCGTTAGACGACGGCTAGACCTATAAACGTGTATCCTCAGTTTTTTCACAACTGCCCTAGAATTATTCTGAGGCGGGATTGAAAGGTACCAGATTACGACACCCACCCCCTTCAGCTCTAGAATCCCTGTTTTTTTTGAAAAAAGCTGGGGGTCCTCTGTTTAGTCGCAGTTAAATCCAGATGGTTGGTAGGATTGGTGCTAAAGTGTTAAATGGAATCGCGAGATCAAGGATTGATCTTCCAAATCTACATGTTTCAGTATGTTTCAGAAATGTTCCATCTTTATCTGTTTAGCCAAACGAAGCCTTGAAAATGTCAAAATTCACTCACATCAACTCCTTAAGAAATAAATATTTTTATAATATATGTTTTGGAATTTTGCATCAAATATATCTTTGAATTTCCAACTAAATGCAAAGCCGTTTTTTGTATTTCCAGTTTTTAGCAGTTTTTATATGCGTCTGTTTCAGGCTATATTTTGAAGATATCTAAGAACAGACCTTTGTCCTCAATATAAGGCTTTATTAAAAACTGATAAATCTTATAAAGTTTACCAAAAGGAATGGGTCCAGTGCACATTCGCCAGCTTCTGACCCAATTCGGTGAACTTGGTCGGGTATTTTTGGCTGCAAATCATTCGACAAAGAAATCTACTCACAGGTATAAAGAAGATGATTTTTCAGAGGGTTGGGTGGAATTTAAGAAGAAAAAACACGCCAAAATTGCTGCACAAGCACTAAATGCAAAACCTATTGTTTCGAAAAAGAAAACAAAGTTTCAAGGACACATGTGGAATATTAAATATTTGGTAAGTTTCAGGACTCTGACATTTAAGGGGGTAGCAGCGATGTGACAGACTCGCGTCAATTTAACTTACGAAAATAATTAGGTTGGTTTATTTTTTTGTGCTTTGTTATCGTTAGCTGACCAAGAATAAAATGTGTATAAGCTCATTAAAATCATTTTTTACTATTTTAGGAAAGATTTGAGTCGAACTTGAATTCGGGTAAAATTTCAAAATATTCAAATATTATTAAAATTTCAACGGCATTTTTTCAGGGAGCGTGCTTTCTGTCCCAAATTGGCCAATCGAACTTTTTTTGTCCTCCCTAATACTTGTTACCGTGGGTACAGAAAGCACGCCGCGTTGCTTTCTGTACCAAATTGGTCTGTAATTATTATTAATTTTTTTTAGACAATTTGGTAGGAGAAGCACGCCCGTGCTTTCTGTACCCAAATTGGTCTAAATAAAAAAGTTTGAATTGTCAATGTTCAACAATTAAACGGAGAAGGCAGACCAATCAGAATGAAGCAATAATTTAAGTAAAACAAAGAATCTGATTTAACTTTTTATTTTGTTTATTGAAGTTCAATGGTTTTTCAGGGGAAGTTTCATAGTTCACTAGTTTGGCCAAAATACAACCAATTTTCTTAACAGTACGTCCGAAAAGTTGCAAATAGTTCAAATATTTAAACAAAACGTGGTTTTGGAGTTTTTGCTAAAGGCTTATAAAGAAACAGTATATCAAATTGAGACGACATAAAATAGGAAATAGTCATCGGCTCGCATTCAATAATCTCAATAATATTTTATTTTAATTGAATATAATTTTCTTAATAAAAAAATATAATATTTTATGTCTCAAAAATTAGACGTATTGTATTTTCAAAAATATAATTCGCTTGTTTTTTTCTTGCATTCCTACGATGCCAAGAATTGTAAATATATGGAAAAAACAGTTTGTTGGAATGTTTACCAAAAACTAGAAAATTGATGACATCATTAGAAATTTCCGAATCACCACATAATTTGTGGGACCAATTTTTCACAAATCATTTTCATAAAACACTCCACTGTGACGAGCATCTTTGTATACGATTCCGATTTCTTGTTGGGCAGTAAATATAAATCAATGGAAAGCAAAAAGTTCGTTCACGGTCGGGGAGAAGCTTTTGTTTTCCTATAATGATCAATTGAAACGCAACCATCAATTCGATCGAACGGCCTTTGTAGGATATAATTTGAAATTATTGCATTTCAATTTTTATAAAATAACGTTTATGAGTTTTAATAGTTTGAAAACGCCTAAAAATAAGTGGTAAATCTTATAGGCCACATTAGCCCTTCCTTCGACCAACTCGCGGCGCATTGGTTCTAGAAATTTGGCAAAAAGCGCGTCTTCAGAAATTTTTTTTTTTTGGTTTCATACTATTTGACTCATATCTATTATGATGTCCAAGTGCCCTTAAAAATATTTTCTTGATTTGAAAAAAATATTGAAATTTTTTTAAGGCACTCGTGCATCGTAATGAATATATTTTCGCGAAAGATTTTTAAATAAAAATTATTAAAATGGTGAGTATTCTTTTTTTATGATATAAATTATATCCGTTTTTTAAATGTCCATCTATTGATCGACCCCTGCAAATTATTTCAATTATCTGTTCCTGTAAGGCTTCTTCATTTTTTTATACAGCAGAGTCGCGTGATTACGCGAAAGGTTACGCATTTTATTTGGTCTCGAACATTCCTAACGCGTGTTTTTGAAACAAGAAATTTATTCAATAAGTTGGTATTTAAAAATTTATCTTAAATTAACGATGATAAAATTTGTTCCTTAACTCGTAGACTTTAGAAGAATCTGTACCCCAGACTCGATTTCGGCAACTAGTGACCATTCTATAGATCGAGCCATATAAATCCAAAGTTCAATTATCAACATACATTTTCAATAGCTTTAATAATATTCAGCAATTTGCAATAAATTAAAATAAAAAAATTCCGATGAACAAAAAGCATTTAAATGGGGATGAGAAAAAAAAAATTTCGCGAAAAATGTACCGCCAGTGACGGGCACAGTGCAATAAATCATAATACGGAAAATTTAAACGTTTATTTATATTTTGAACTACTGTTAAGTTAACTTCAAAGGGTTTCTCTAGTTCCATTTAACAATTATTATAATGTTTTCATCAAAATTTCTCTTGTAAATTGACTCTGAAATTATTGTTCATTATCATTTATTGTTTAAGAACCAGAAGACGTAGTCACGCCTACCGTACTCGCAAAACTTTTTTTGATTCTAAAGTAATTATTTTTTCGGAAGTTTTTGGCTCTAGAGTTGCTCTT